>WWPM01024787.1:0-49820 GCA_023279145.1 Glomeris maerens | reverse complement strand
CCTATGTATATTAACGGACCTTGCTGCTGTCCACCGCGAGGTCCACCGGCGCCTGCCATAATATCTGCCGGTCGCACTCCTCGTGCCCTATGAACGAAAACAGATTTTTATGTTATGTCTGCCACTTGTTTTCGAAATTATTTCAATAAATTAGACAACCAACATTGCCGCAAACACCCTATGTATTAAAAACAGACAGACGGAACACTAACTGTTCTTCCTTTCCCACGTTCGACAGCAATATGGAGGCTTTATCTTCATCGAAGTCGACGCTTTCCAGCGCCATGGTGAGCACCGCGGCAGGCACTTCCTTGAACTTCTCCAGCAGCCGTACACGAGCTTTCAAGAAAAGATGCCGTTAACACGACAGGTGGCAAGATTTCCGCGGCTAACACGCGAATTTTCTCACGCTCACTCTTCTGCTTGTCCGCTTCGGTGAGCCTCCTCGGTGGAGGCTGCGGTCTCTGCTGCTGCTGCTGCGCTTCCTGGCTCTGGTGCAGGGCACTTGAAGGTCTCGTGGGCGGAGTGTCCACCTTCATATGTCCCATCTCTGCCAACTCCTTCATAGCCGTCTGCACATTGTTGTCCGAGCTATGCGTAAACAAAACCAGCCAATAAATAAATAAACCAATACTACGAGAGCATCTATTCTAAGGCGATTTTAGTTACTTGAGTAGCACATCGAGCAGCACTGTCTCATCCACTCTGGGGAAGATTCTTTTCAGGTATCGCAGCTTGATCTTGGGCGAGTGAGGGCACGTGGTCGCGGGCCTCATCGGGTACATGTCGGCCAACGGCGGTGTGTACGTCCTGTTTGGCAGGTGGGTACGCTGGCCACTGGTCACTACCGGTACCGGTGACGACGAGTAACCCGCAAAAGCTGGGGAAGGCGCCGCGTGCCGGTCAGGGGACGAAGGGTAATGAGGTTGCGGTGGAGGCGGTCCTCCACTGCCGCCCATCATCATCGAAGAGATGGGATGACCATGGGCGAAAGGGTGCGCTGGCATCATGTGGTCAACAACGACTGCTGGTGTAGGACTGTATCGGTACGGGTACCTGCGGAAAATAAAGCGAAAATCCTATTACGTACCTTAGTTAAGCTCCTATTGGACACGATTTTCATTTCGTTTCCCGTTCTGAATAATCATTTCTCCGGGAAACTATATGTTTATTAAGTTTTTACTTTAATTGGGCTAATGTACCTACTGTGCTACTTTATTACCTCGTGAACGACGAGGTGCTGTAGCCAGATTCCAGCCGGTTGTAGGCATGGTGTAGGCTGGGCGGCGGTGTGGAACAGCATCGTTCCGGTGTAGGTTTCGGCCAAGCCGGGGTTCCAAACACCGGCGAATAGGTCCTGGACAGGTACACCGGCGCCGCAGCAGCAGGAAGAGGAGGAGGAGGAGGACTCAGCCTGCTCTTGGACAAGGCATCATGCAGCACGGGCTGCATCCTTCCAGACACCGACCCGGAGCCGGAGTAGTACGACCCCGAACCGAGATGCGGGGAGGCGTTGCTGGATCCGGAGCTGCCGGAGTCGGCCAGAGTCGAGTATCTGGACGCCAGGGGGCTGCCGGTGTATACAGTGGGCGGTGACGGGTATCCCATCGACTTGCCGCTCTCGAAGGCCCTATACCTAGCGGGAGACGCCGAAGCTGAACCGGCAGCGGTGACGTGGGCGTGGTGCCAGCGGTGTACGTTGCTGGCCGTCGTGATGATTGCGGTCGGTTTGGTGGTCCTTGCGGCTATCGGCGATCCCATAGACCCGACTGTGATATAACGTCCATGGGTGACTGGGGCGTAGGAGGTCCTTGTGGGGTACACGGGCCGGAAGCCCTTAGCGGTCAGGTCGCCCATCACGGCCAGTTCGTTGTTGTAGTTCCTGTCAAATGAAAGCTGCAAACTTCAAGACATCTGACGAGGCGCTGAGAACGAGCCGAAGCTTGTGTAATGTCTTTATAAAGTGTATAAGGGGCATTGGAAGGGTCAAATATTCCCAGTTGAGATTGGCTAGGGAGAGGTGAATATGAAATCATTTAGTTAATGGACTTGCCCCTGTTTTCAAGAAAATTTAATTATGTAATAAATGTTTGGTCTCATTCCCTTCATTTTATTTAAGATTACCACAAAGAAATTTGACAACTGTGTGGCATGGGGGGAGGGGGATCAAAAATTCGTAAAAAATGCGTGACATCATTTGTGGATGGTCCCTATCGGTTTATTATGACTTTGAGCCTGTGTTTGGAATTTATTCTGAATTTAACTGGTGTTTGAACTGGCAATATAGTATCTGAAGACACAGTGGCTCCAATAGCATTATATAGCGGAAATGTTGAACACTTTTTTATCTTTTCGCCTTCCTAATTAGTATAATAAATTACGTAACGAGACCTCGACTTGTTACAATCTAGGCAACGCCCAATTGAGGGCCACTTATAAAAAATGGAACTTTCCCCATTGGGGCCTATTATTCTCCAACATGGTTCGATAAACTCCTCAGCTTAGTAATTGCACATATAGCATAAGCTTCAAGATTGTACTACAATCTACCCATCAGGTGGCGCTGTACCTATAAATTCTTCCAGTGTAATATTAATGCATACATAATATCCCCAAATATTAGTTGCCATTGGTGGCTTATTATAACATACTTTCTGCACAATTGCCTCAGTTCATCCTCTTGTAAACTTGGAAAAAGCGAAGATAACTTCTTGTACAAGCCTTCATCGACTGGAATTAACGAGGTCCTTTCCTTTCAAAAGTAAAAATGCAACAGAAGAATACAGCATACAGCAGTAATCCAATAAAGTCTATAGAATTGGTTTTCTGTTTCTTATGATCTTACCTGAACAGAGCACACAGCATATACTTTGGCACGTGACATGGTTTCCTATTGCAATATGAACGGGTGCTGACAATGCCAAAAAATGAATATATCATATTAGGGAATTCAAATTTCGGCGAGCCGTATGGAACGCCTGTGACGTCATCGAACCAATCTCGGTAGCATAGAACGCCATCTTGGAAATCGAACGAAATCAAAACTCGCCGGGCGAAATCGATGTGTGGCAAGATGCCCAACACTCCCATTTACCCACATGCACTAAACCAAGTCCGCCTACTCTCAATAGATTACATTTTCCCACCCATTTTTATATTGGTTTGCGACCTGAGCCTACACAAAAGTAACCTTATGAAAAGCTTTCTAACAAAAAAGCCAAAGATGGCCGCGAATAACGATTCTATTTAGTTAGCAACGCATTTTACTTTCGCAAATGGTTTCCGAGATTTAATAGCTCATGTGAAGAAGACTAATCCACCCCTCACTCCATTATGAAACCCACGAAAAAGATAATAAAGTCTCTCTCAAGAAACTTGTATGTAACAATGGAAAATTTTGAAAAACATGCCCATTGAACGGAATTTTTTTCTCCTTCATGGCAGTTGTTTATAGACAAAATAACCAGATAGACAACCATTTATTACAAGATTTCAACTGTTTCCCTATTAGGTTATTTTTAAATTTAAGCATTTAAAAAACGTTCAAGACATTTAACGCAAATCGAACGTTTTCAAACACCGGCATTCCACCAATCAGCTCACGCATTCCAAACACCTGCGCAAATTTGAAATCTCGTGACGTCACAACGCACAATAGGCCAATCAGCTATTAGAGAATCCGTAAATAGCACCCAATGATAATCGCAAAGTAAAATTTGTGACGTCACACATCATCCCTAACGATAAACTTTATACTCAGGTGAATAAGAAACGATGATAATTACGGTTTCGCAACTGTACCACCCCGTTGCAGCATCTTTTGCTCCCATTGATAGTATACATTGTTAAGCATATAACCTTATTAACCGTGCAATTTCATTTTAGGCACTTCCGGCCCGTATCAAATCATTAACTGCTGCATAAACCTCAATTACGATGTTGGCAGAACACCTAAAATCCCCCTCTTCTTCTTCCTCCCACCACCTTATAACATCATACATCTTATCCAAGGGTCCCATACAAACAATTTACGCAACGGCGTTTATACATTCGGTACGCTAGCCTCGCATCCGACCTCCACTTCGCTTACTTTCCCATTAGCGAACGTATGTAGGCAACTGGCATACGTAAAATGCGTTAAAAACTGAAAGATTTCCACTTTGGCGGTATTGATAAACGCAAGGGCATTCATTAATCAACGATTCCGAGCCAATATCGGCGGATTTTCCGTGTTAAAATTTGTAGACGCGGCGTAGCTTGCTCACGGGGGTCGCTTCGTTTCTAGCCTCAAAGCGGGGTTGTCGCCTAACGAAAATACTCGGCCATCGCCGAAGAGATGTAATGTGCTTCATGGCGTTTTCGGTTCCAACTTACGGCAGATGGTTTGGGCTGCCGTGCGTGATCTGACACAACGACGGTCACATCGATGGCGACGTTTTAATGCCCGTTCAGTGATTTGCGCATTTCGGATGGAGGATGGCGCGTGATCATCTCAGCTTCGTGCTTCCCCACACAGCATCACTAATAACAATGGCAACGACCGACGCTGTTGCCAAGCGCCGTCATCACCCCCTCCTCTTATCCCATTCCTCAAACCCAAGGTATATAGAAGTAAGGTAGCACATTAGCAGTATTCCAAATACCCAACGCAATTGTGACGTCAACATGGTGCGTTCGTCACCAATACAAAACGCATTGTGACGTCATCATGGTGGTTCGTCCTGATTGGCTGACGAAAAAGATAGTCCCATTGGCATGGCCCTGCCCCAAACCTACGTCATCGCTACTTCGATTTACGATCAATTTTTTTTACGCCAATGAATTTTATTTCATTTTTAATTTAACTTCCAATAGCCGATGGGACAATGAAATACTGCTGTTGATCGATCAATCAAGGTTATAATTAATCCACAGCGGTTTTCAACTCGCCACCTGGTATCAGAAATAAGCAGTTTTGCGCATTTTTTACTCACATTTTCTCCACAATTATGTACAACTTGTGATGCGAAAAAGCAAACAAACATGTGAAAGCACTTTATACGCGCACCATAAATATTTTGATAGATTTAAGCTTAAATTTTCACTATTGATTATATCAACATAATTATATACATTTAAAAACAAAGCTAAGGATTCCAATTAACGTTCCTGTTATTTTTTGGCACCACAAACAAAATGATATACCATTTGACTGAATGACAGGAATTCTTTATTCCATGTCGATTTGAAAAAAGTGTAAAAAAGACATTGGCAGTGAAGGGCATATGACAGTGCGTAACAGATAAAACTTGGCATTACCCTCAAAAAAAAACACAGCAAAAAGAAATAATAAAAATGGTCTAACAGTAATTTGTGTGACACTCGATACATCTTTCGCCATGATTCGCAATAAATAATCAATGAGAAGCATGTAAAAATTGTCAAACCATCATTCTGGCGATGCAAAAAAGCCACATCGCGAGACGTAGTAGATCTTCCGACTCTATATAACAACAAAAATTTCCTCAGCTTTCTCAACAAAATTTACAATCAATCCAGTTGAATGTACATATAGCATGCCTCCAAAACCCAGCGCAGTTTAAAAGATAAAGGCACCCATGGCCCCCTCCCCCGACGCAAAGAGCCGCTGCAGCTTCTTTTGAGCTATCGATGGTGCCGAGCCATCGACACGAGCAAAACAAGCGGTGACAGCATTGTTTCAAGCAGTGATGCCGACTCGAGCAACAGTCAGTGCCAAAGTCGCCATTAGTGCAGCCGCATAGCCCAATCCAACCTTGTCGCCGCAAGAAGGGGCCGGTTCATCCCGAGCGCCGTCGCGGTCCGAACCGTTATGGCCCCCATCGGGATGACCGGCCTTAGGCTCGTGATGCCGCGGTACCTCGTTCCCATTCTTGGGTTCCACGGCAGGGCATTTCATCCAAGTCTGCGCGGCAGGTTTCGGGTGCTTCTTCTCCACCAGCATGTTCCTATCGTTGAACTTCCAGAACACCTTATCCTTGAAAAAGTATGTGTGTCCTGCAATTCAATAATGATAACCAAAAAGGTATATCAACATACCGATTAGTTCTACTTGTTTAAGCTAATTGGCTGTACAGTAACCAGCACATTAAAGCGCCTGTCTTCACGTTATTTATTATGTTTCAGGAATGATAGATGCTGTTCAAAGAAATACAATAATAAATTTTCCTGTTTTTCTTGTATTAAAAGAGATGAAATCATAATTGCCCAAAGTGCAATACTCAAAAATATAAAACTTAGCAAACTAAACAGCCAGACTCAATACGGTATCACCATGTTGTAAACATGCATCTTTGACTGTATTGGGAATGCGTTATCTGTGGTAATATGACAAAAAAAGGGCATGGTTCTTGTTTTAATACCGTCAGTCCACTGCAAAGCGGCGTCGATGTCGTACGGCACTCCGCGCCACACGGACATATCCCTCGGGTAGTCGAGCTCAACCTTTTGTTCATCTTCGTCGAAACGCCAGTACATTGTTCCGCTGAACAGGTACGTTTTGTCGTTGTGGCCCCAGATCACAGCCGCATCGATCTTCTCCACGTCCTCCGGTATGCCGATCGCCGTCAAAGGCTTTGGGTAACCGGGCATTGGTCTGTTGGCGTCAAACAACCAGTACTGTTTTCCTGTAACACAACAAACAACGAACAAAAAATAGTTTCATTAGTTAAAATAGTTTTAAAAAGTTTTAAAAAAACGGAGCTAAGTACATGTACCACACAAAAAAATGATTCATGGTTACTAAAAAGGTCACGGCGATTATTTTCCAGCCAAAAATTACAAATGTCACCACGTTCGTATTTTTAGATTTTGCAGTAAGTCTCTAGATGACATGTAAAAAAAAAACCACTTAAACGTACAACTCGGATATTCCGGTTAAGTAAGAGCCATCTGTGAAAAGAGAAATGGGGTTGGATAACCCAAATTAGCCTGGGGCATTTTAACCAATCATTTCATTATTTTATGATATTACAATGCCATAACCTCCACTTGTTGGTTGCCTCACCTATGAAGAACATAATCTTGCGGTCCTTTGGCCTCTCGTACACCGCGTCGACATGTGTAGTCTCCAGAGGCAGGTCGTACCAAAAGCGACCAATCTCCATAGGGTACTCCTTCATCAAACCCACAGTGTCCAACCGCCAGAAGAACTGTAACAAATCCCCCATGTACATACATATGTATTAACATTTCCAATGTTTTCCAATGTTTTCTACGAACCTTTCCTTTAAATATGAACAACTCTTGTCTTATAAGCGAAATGGCATCGTAGGTCATGTCGCACGTGCTTGCCGGCCCATCTTGCGGGGGCTCAGTAGGCCCATGGTGGTTTGGGGTCCTAGTAGCGCCTTCGGCTTCAGATTCCGATACGGGCCACGGGGTCGTCGTTGACGAAGGGGCCATAGGTCGTCTTTGCGTGGGTCTCGGTACGTTTGAAGGCATAGTTGCCCATGGTTTCTCTTCCTTTGGACCTTTTTATTAAGGGGGGGGGGGAGGAGAAAAATTACATTATATTTCTATAATGTAGCAGTCATCTGAACGAAAGGGCCTCACCGTAAAGTTGCTGTATGCCCATGTGGTCATCGTACGGCAACTCCAGACTGTCCTTAATTCCCTGGTAGTAGGGAAACATAAGGGCTTCGGGAACGGATGAATGCGAAAGGCCCAAACTATGGCCGAATTCGTGAGCGGCAACCGCGAGGAGACTCACACCTAAAAATTACAATATCCAATTAGAAAAATGCTATACACAGGGCTGCACAAAAGTAACTTTACAAAATTACATTTGACAATCGTCAATGAAGAATTCTTTTTGGGAGAACTGCACATATACAATTTAAACACTCAATATTACATGAACCTATTAATAATTTTCTTCACTACACATTAATTTTTTCCCCTTGACCATTGACAGTTGTTTTAAGGGAGCGTCCATTAATTATATCAACAAAATAAGGGGAAGGGGTTTGGAAGTTTGACAATTGTTGACATGGAAAAGTTAAAAATAAATTAACCTCAACATTTTTACGGTAAATTTCGAAACTGAAAAAATAGGAAATTAGCCCTGTTTTCAAGTACTAACACTATCAGATGAGACACCATTTAAAGTAAATATAAATAATTAGTTCTCTAGATGTTGGCATGAAAACATTATTGTACTATTTGTAGAATACTGCGCTGAACTGATATAATTAGCTCCATAATTCGATACATTTAGTAAAACATGTTTGAAATTAAAACAAGTAAAAAAGTGTGAAAATTTATTAGTAGACATTTTAATGCCGACGATTCTATTTTAATCATAAAACCCAGCCGTATAACTATTGTCAGTTCGTACGGAGGGGGATAAAAAAATTTGCCGTATTTTAATTAGGAAGGTGGGAAAAATGCTTAAAATTGTTGAAACAGTTAATGGGCGTCCCCTAAGTGTAAATCATTTTTGCGCAACCCTGTACAATAATTATTCCAAACAACATTATTTTCTTTGCCCTATTTATGGTTAAGCTTTGAATTTTGTAAGAATTGCTCGCCAAGTTCCTGGTACAATGAGAAGCGTCAAAGCGCCATATTCCCCTTTCTCTTTTTTCCCGCTCTTTTCGAAACATTCGACAAATGGACGAGTTGCGATAACTCGGCGACAGGCGGCGCTCGCGGCCGCCCAGTTGACCGTGCAACCGCTTGGGGTCGCTATCGCCAGTCGATAACCCCCTCGGATGAAAGGTCACAACCACCCAAGGTGTTGCCAGATTGCGCCAGGGGCCGATAGGGAGAAAGACCCCCCCCACCCCTCTTCCTCCTTCTTAGAACGCCGGATGCACTTATTTTTAGAAGATATTCCGCCTCAAGTGTCGCCATCTTTGAATGCATGTCCCAACCGTGTCACGTGATACTCACTCCCACATCTTGCTCATCTCTTTTTTGTCTGCCATGCTATATGCATATGGAATTGTTTGGGTTTTTCGAACGTTGTGCAATAGCCGCCATTACAGGGCTATGATTTATCGAATTGAACCGCAGCGCCACCCGTGGCGTCGATCAGAAACAATATGACACAGTGTATGCTCATTGCGTAATAAAGAGTTGCAACGAAATCCATGAACTTTTTGAATGCCCCTCGTACGATACATGTGTTATAAACTATACCATCGTCGTTGCTTCTGGTTGAAACAATCCAGTTTTCTTCATCGTCGAAGTGAGTGTCTCCTCCACGGCCTTCTCCGGGGAAAAACGCATGGGCCAAAACTGCCCCAGGTCCATCGAAAGGGTACCCATCACCATGGTAGTTCCTGTGAAAGGCGATGACCACATCTGCAGATTCGGACGAAACTTCTGTGAAAGTCAGCTTTGAGGCATCACTCCACATCTTTAGGGCTTTTCCAATCTCCTGTCTCAATGTGCCCTTGTCCATTCCAGTAGTCCAGTGGCTTACACTGAGATTCAAATTTTCAAACACAAATGGTCATTTACGTATTTGGAACACAAATTAGATTTATATGTGCATTTATAGGGTTTAATCATTGTTAATTTATGAATTAAAATAAAAACGGAAATCAGTGCACAAAAGGTCGTTTTTTTAGAGAAGTAATAAGTCACACAATGGACCCAACTTCCTTTTTTTTTTTTTTGCTGGCCAATCTTTATTCGATTAGCTTGATCAATTAACGAAACCGGATGTTCCTGAAAGTTGTTACAGCGCCATTTTCTTTAAGGAGAAGGAAACGAGATATGATACTCACTGCATATATACAGAGAAAGTGAACAGGAAAAAATGTACATTAATTTTAGAAAGAAAAAAAGGAAGGACACCATTTCCGGTCAAACTGTTTGGAGTCTGTTTCCTATCGATACCAAACTCCGATTTCCGGACATGGATTGCATACATATGGCGAATGGGAGGGGCTTCAATAACTAGGCCGTTTCCCATTTCCGGTTCATATTGCCATTCGATACACACCCTATGATTGGCACATGATGTGCGAAAGTGACCAAAGGGCCTAGGGACCAGGACCAACAGCAACCGTGACAAATCCACTTCCTGTTTACGTTTTCCTGTCCGGTTCTGAAGCTAATTTGAAGGGGGCGCTTAATCGAGGGAAGCACACAATAACAAGCCCATTCACTGCAGCTATACAGTGTACTATGTATTTATATTTAAATAATCCATCATCATGAAACCATTACCATTAACACGTGCGCGATAAACAATAAAGCCATTTGTAATGTGAACATTTCGAAAATGGTTCAAAATTCGTACACCAGATGGCGCAATCAAAACAGCTGTTGATTTAAAAAAAACAATATGGAAATTACAGCTCATCTTGATATTCGTCGTTCAAATTTGAAAATTGTGTTCCAGAAGAGGAAGCGTGCCAAAAATGTATACATCTCCCATGTTATTTGCACATTTTGTAGGCGCCACCTGGTAGACGGTCGTAAGAACCGCTATAACATATGGATGATGCGATGACGTAACGCGACAAGGCGTGGCACGCGCATAATTCAATTCGGCATAATATGGTAATCGTCCAAGGGCAATACAATTAATGTGACGTCACACAATATTAGGCGTGGCTTTGCGGATAGAGTGACAGATTAGTAGTGGGAGAAAAAAATGGAAAGTGGGAGTTACGTACACGCCCCCATTCTGACGTCATGCTCCCGGGAGATCCAAATACCGTCTATAAATCCTTTGAAAAATTCGATTGTGACATTTAACTAAAGGTAATTTCATAAATTACACACACAATGACATAAATTACTATTAAGAACAATAAATTTCGGTACCTAGCACCAAATGATGCCATTTTTTTCCGTTCAAAGCTCAATAGTATTGTGGACTAAATAAAACCAACGTTCTACTTTATAACTGACAGAAAATCGTAATTACTCTCAAAAAATATGCACATTACAGCTAATATTTTCAATTAGATTACGCAAATAGTCACATTAAAACAGTGACAACTCATAATTAAACGTTGGCTGTAATGAAATTTTGGCCAAAAAAAATCCAATCGCTTTGCACCGATAAACCTCGAACTGCCTACCACAACTGGAAAAACAGTGACGTCACGCTATGCACAATCCCGCAAATTATCTATTACAGTAATAATATCGGTATACCATGCTGTTTGCGTACAAATTTGCCCTTGGTTGGTAGTGGAACTGGTAGAACTTGCGAGTGTACTTCACCCACTCAAGGAGGTTGTGATGGTAGCCTGGTGGGGCATCTTTGAACATCACACCCAGATTGAGTGAGTACAGTACAACACGCCACTAACGTCTTCATCTTGATCTTGAATCAAACCAACTCAGCTTGCAAAACAAACTGCAGGTCCTGTTCGATGCGCTACAAGTGGCCAAGTGAATGTCAACTTGCCAAAAAAGATGGTCTAAAATGTAAGCAACAAGGAAACGGGACGGTCCAAGTTTAAAGGCATGTTGAAAAGGAGGAGGGGAGAGAGGAAGTTAAAGAGACGACAGGATGGGGTGGACGATGACAGAAGAGAAAAGAAACAAAAGCATATCAATGCGAAAACAAAGGAACAAACGACATGAGAAATTCATAAAGTCACACTCAGAATGTGAATGGAGACAAAAAGCAGCGGTGGACCATCCGGCGTTTCTTCTCCAAAAAGTTCCTTAAACCTCCCACCTCCTTCTCAAACCAACACCCCTTGCAGAGAAGTCATCTTTGAGGCCATCGCCATCTTGAACCACTCCGCGGGGGAGTTGAAGAAAGTGGGAGGAGCCAGCATCTCAATGGGTCCAGTTATAACACTAACAATTCCTATAACACACTTAAACAAAACAAAGACAATACACTGACAAAATGGGAAATCTCTAGAAACGTCTTCTTCCCTCCATCTTTCTTATTCTTCTCAGTTTTCTTAGGCTTGAACAGAAGCAAACTAATAAATTTCAGCCTAGTTTTTTTCCCTCCTTCTTCCCCAGTTTAATTTTTTTGTAAAAAAAACCTTTCAAATAATTTTTTCCCTGTATTTTTACATGTGTGTGACGATAATCAGAGCTCGCTCACTGCAAATGTGTTCAAATTTAGAACCAGTGTTGCTTGTTTTCAACATTAAATCAACAGCTAAGTCACACACATAAGCCCAAAAGAAGAATCTAAAGTGCAAGTGGGCGTGGTTTACGCATTCTTTTTCTTATATAATCATCCGGTTTCAACTCCCTGAAAACACATGTCCTACTCCTAAAATTGGAACTTAAAACCTATAACACTCATTTTTAAGTTCCAAGTTCTAACTGCACCAATATAACAGTGTAATAATGTGCACATGAATAAAAAGCGGTCACCCAGTTGTAATTGCACCTCAAACCGCAAGAGGGCGCAACATTCACTGCAAACGCACCATTACTCGAGTCTTGTCTATGCAAGATCCTAATGTGTTATTGGGTCTTGGAACCTACTTTTGAGTGAAAATGAGTTTTCCTAAAATTAACTGATAAACTATCAAACCCAAGTTCTGCAAATGAAGAACAACCACAACAAAATAAAACTATGGCCTCATTCGGAATTGCTTTTTTAAATACCTAGTATTAATTCAGATATTTTAAACCAAAGAGAAAGTTTCCAAGTGGATGACGTCACTCACTTGTTGTGGGGGAAGGTGAGCACAATTCAAGCCATTTCACACTCGTTATCAATTTTCATTGGTCATCTATCTGACAAATATGGTCTCTCATGTTAAAAGTGTAATAAAATAGGGAAAAGATAACTGGTGATATCTTAAGTACTTATTTTGTCGTAAAGGAAATCCCGAAAGAAGCCATTGTTTTATTATTTAACGATTGTTTTTCGGTGAAATGTTTTTGCACATGTTGGTGGCGCCCTCTCGTGTCTCCAGCAAGTACAACGAATTGATTTACTGTACTGTGAAATGCACTTTTTACTGGAGAGAAAAAACATGTGATTGAGTGTTTTGGTTTACCTCCAGGTCAGGTCTGTCTTGGACCACTTGTTTCCTTGAAGGGAGTATCGCTTGTGACGGCGACTCCTGGTGGTGGCGTTCGTTTCAACGTCCGGATTTCCGCATCTTTTGCGTTTCATAAGGGCCAAAGTGGGCTCATCTACGATGCCCGTCTCAGGAATGTTGCCAAAATGTTGCATTCGGCGAATGGCTTCCTTAAGTTGATCTTCAGTTCTTAGGTTTCCCGTCTCCCGGTCCGACTGGGGCAAATAGCCGTAAGTCGTCAGAAAGTCCTATAGAGCAAAAGTTTTTAAACAAGTTATAACACAATACTTTATTATAACGAAGCCAACTTCCGGGTCACGTGTTCAAAGCATCTTATTCTTCTGGGCACGAAACATTCAAATGACCAACGTCCGGATAACGTTCAAGGTCCAACATTTCCCTCAAATAAATAAATAACAAACGAGTCGCAAAACACGTGGCCATATTTCAAAAAAATTTACGACATTTGGAAACTTGAAGACTATTTATTTGTAACAAAAAAAAGACCCACTGTTTATGTGGACCGTTTATGTATCAATTCACCCTTTAAGTGCACCATTTAGCCCCAGACACACTCTCTTCTATGCAAATGAGTTACGCCAGCAAGAAGTTCTAGACTACTACAGAATATGAATTACATACAACAAAGTGTGTAAATAAAGAACATTGATATTGAACGACCCCTGTGCGGATCTGATCTAGAAAGAAATAGAAAATTATGAAATCATGTCAAACAACTGCAAATAATTTTGCAAAAAAAAAACGCAAGATTTTCATGCTGTTAAGTGTTCATTTAAAAAAAAACGGGTTTCTGGTCTCAATTAACTTGAGTTCAGGATGCGGATCTAGGGCGGCGAGATAACAAGATCCGCATCCGCTTCTGGCGATGGATGGATGGATGAATGAATGAAAAGAACGAATGAAAGGAAGGAGATGAGTGTGGCAGGAAAAAATCAAGTGTTCCTATCGACTTTCTGCATCTACGAGCTTGAAAAGCAGACACTTTCTGAAAGTGTACAATCGTGGCCACGCCCACTGTACCTATTAGGCTGTCTGGCAACACCGGTCGTCACCGTTAGTGACAACAACTTACAAAACAACAACTTACAAAACAAAAAAAAACATTGTAAAAATTGTTAATATGAACGACATCATTATAATAATAACACTATCATTAATTTGCCGACAATTAGCATGAAGTTCATTATAATAATGATATGACCTCTGAACGAGGTCGACGGAACAAACATTCATTTTCCACGTCACATGTTTTGCAAGTTCAACAATTTCCCCATTTCATTTTTATAATATCCATCTCCCATCTGTTAGATTAACACCAATGTCTGTATTTGAAAGCCTTGATATGCGTATGTTTTATTACAAAATACGCTCCTAATCAACAGCGGTTATCTCAAGCGCCATCTGGCATTGATCGTGGGAAACTGCGTATATCAAAAAAAGTCTTCCTAAAAAATATAAATGAAAAATACTATATTAATTACACTTTTTGGTTTATAGTCTCCTTTGCCATATCAGCTTTTCGATTTACTTTTTTAAATATCCTTAATAAATGATCAATGGAAAGATGTGGGGAGCATGAAATTATGGATGTCACATTTTATGTAGGTGCTACTTAAAAATCTAAGCGATTGGGGACATGGGTTTATAGGAACTTTTATATGTCTAGTTTTTATGCAGGGAATATACCCTGTCAGTTTGTCCTACGAATTCGGCAACACCCTGTATAGTTCCGAATTTTATAACCAGATAACACGCTCGTATATTGCATGCAAGGTGGTATATACTATAGGATAAGGAAGCACAGTAGGTGTATTCCAAATACCCAACGCAATTGTGACGTCATCATGTTGCGTTCGTTCCGATTGGCGGAAGTGCATGGCCTGCACTTCATGTACAGTTATATGTAGAAGATTATCACTGTCAAGAATATTTTACGAAATGCACAAATGCAGACACTTTCAGCATGAACTCGCACCTTATTAGGAACGAGAACTATTTGGAAATAATATCGATCGAACGAACGGCCAAGGGCGAAGACGCCATTTTTTTGGCGCCATTAATGGCTGAAACGTGATTTTTCCATTATATAGGATTTCGAGTGAAATTTGCGAGTCGCACACACGCCATTCACATCCATCCAAAATGGACAAAACACCACGCCTTTTAGTGAACATCTGGCCGCCATCGTAAATTACGTCACCAACGCCATCGTACAAACAAAAACGAACAAAAAAAGATCCGGAGAAACGGAAAAGTAGTGGAACGCAAAAAGGCGAACGTAAAAATGGAACGCGGCGCTCCCTTCACCGGACAAGCGGCTTTTCCACTCTACACTGTTTTTTTTACGCATCGACTTTTTTTTAAGCCGGAGCAATCATCATTTAACGTCAAGCACTACTCTATCAATGCGAAAAACAAGCTTAAATAAGACCTACCGGCACACCCTGATAATAATCATGTAAACCAAGAAAATAGAAAACCTCCTCAGACTATAAAAAGAAACCAACAAAACAAGCTAGGCAGGCAAACCCGATCGATAATATCATCACTCCTTCTCCTCCCCTTTCCCCACCAACAATCGATCATTCCGCGCAACAGATTCACATTTCATTGCATTACCCGGGGGCCGTTCATAAACGACGTTCGCAAATCTTTTAATATTAGTCCACTGTCCCGGACTTTATTGTAAACGACTTAAACAAAGCATTATATTTGCTTTTTTCTTCACAATCGACCCCACTGTCGCCTCAAAGTCGCACATTTCATCCAGAATCATACATAAGTTAAATAAAACACCATTGTTCTCGCAATTTTTACGCATAATAAAACTGTACCAAATCATCATGGAAACGCACAAAAGACTTCACACAGACTGCTGTCTGAATTGTTCTCGTTTTTTGGAAAAATGTGTCCACAACAATGCATGCAGAGCAATTCAAATTTGTGTTTCTCATCACGCACAGAGATTACGTCACATAAATTACGTATTACCCCCTCCTTGAACGCCCTCTTCACTGACCAGTCCCAGAACTGAAAATTCTAACAAGGTGTTCCCGAATTTTCATTGTCCATTGAAGCTT
Organism: Glomeris maerens; assembly: GCA_023279145.1. NCBI lineage: Eukaryota > Metazoa > Arthropoda > Diplopoda > Glomerida > Glomeridae > Glomeris > Glomeris maerens. Next base: position 33,727 of record WWPM01024787.1, on the reverse strand, counting down.
GTCAGAACTGTAAACGTCACAGGCGATTTTGCAAGCATTTCCCATTTATAAGCATAATTTGTGCCAGCGTGTGACGTCACCACGGTCGTAAACAAGGTAAATAGGATCGCATTCATTCCTACTGTACACATCTTGACATTAAACCAAACCCAAGAGAATACACCTCGCTTTAGTTTACATCTCATTTATTGCTTTACGGGCGCCATTGCTTTTTTTTCCCAGGGTAAAGGGGGCTTTTTTGAAACAGTATATATTTATAAAGTTAGATGAGTCATTTTGAGAGAGAAAGACATTCACGATCGTTGCCCCTTATTATGTACGGTGTGAATGTGCGCAGCAGCGCACCATACGGCCAATGACAACATCACGTGACCAATCACATTGAAGGCCGCTTATTTGAGTTACTTGCCAAGAGGTCACAGCGCCATTGTTTACTTGCTCGTTATTACTATACAATGTAGCAGTGCTAATCTTAATCGATGGCGTACATTCATGTCAAAATCATAAATCACTTCAATATGCAAAAATTGAAAAAAAAACATGAAACAAAGTAGGAATATAAACAAGGAAATCTACATTTTGTTTCACAACACAAAATCTACATTTGTCATGGTCATACGTAATAAATGATTTCTACCCGAATTAGTAAACCCCTTCAAACCATTTTCCTTTACAGCGCCATCTTGTGCCATATTTCCCAATTTGATGCAATATTTGCGATAAATGATACATAAGTTGCTTGATATCACAGTTACCAAGTTGCAATCGTATTTTGCGTCACCAGGGGGCGCAACAACATCGCCTTCAACTTATGTAAACTAGTTACAGTACAAAGAATTAATAAACAAATAATTGCCATTGAATAAACTGCATAATTATTTCCATTTTACAGAAATTTCCATAAAATAAAGTTTGCAAACATGCATTTTTGTTAAAAACTAATTTTGGAAAATATAAAATACATGGCAAAATTTTATTGATTGGTAAATTTCAAATTTGGATACTGTCAAAATACGAATTTGTATTTTCCTGTGTGAAAATGCTGACAGAATATCGAAAATAAATCGAAGTAAAACTTAAACAAAAACTAAGTAATATTTTCTAAGAAATGAAACGCCACTGAGGAAAAAGTACGATTGCTACTATAATTTTGCACCACTAAAAATACATAATGAGTGTGTATCGTTTATCTTATTTATACGTCTAAGCTAAAAACTTCGTCATCGTCTGCAAGGGTGCGTGTGACGTCACCGCAATGGCGGATCTTTCTCCCAAAAGGAAAAGGCATTTTAAGTCAAGTATACAACAGTGTATATTTACACCATTAGTTTGTTGTTTCAAGTGCTGCTTTGGGAGTGCTTTGATGCAAACCAGAAAGAAAATACAGACTATCATGCAATATTTCGCTCTTCAAACATTATCCAAATCTATAAAAAAATATGGGTTTGGCCATTTTGTGACGTATCAGGCGCGCCATACCCAACATTAATAAATTACAATCATTACAGACTGGTAATGACGTTCTGGCCGATGAGCAGAACTCGTAAAATGTCACAGATAACGCATATAAATCTAGGGGAAAAAATACATCTCGTGTTTCTTCTTTTTTCCCCCCCTTTCATTTTTTGCCCAACAAATGTGGCAAACAGTGAAAAATTTCACAAAAATTCCCTGTTGAATCATCATTTTCTGTGCACTTATTACTGTATGAAGAACTGTAGTTTTCACCAAAACACTAAATTCAGCATGCAAATTGGACGAAATTCATTTCTTCCCCATTCACAAGCAATTAATTAGGTGCAATGCAGCTGGATACATGATTTATCAATTACCCCCTTACATAGAAAAATATGTGCTTAAATTGCACACAAATACTTTTGATAAGCAGATATCAAGGGATTAGGGCAGATATACTCTAGCAGAAAAGCAACACAATGCCACTAAGGATATATTTAAAATATGATTAGTGGACATTTTTCAATCCTACATGTTTAAACTTTCACCAGTGCATTATTTAATTTGATAGGACCTAAAATCTACAAATTTGCATGATAATTTCAGCAAATGTACGAGTCAATAGGATGATTGGAGTAATTTCATATTTTTAAATTGAGGTTTTCATAAAATTGAGCTGACTTTAATGAAACAAAGCAAGTAATACAATCGTCCCTCGCTGCTTCGCGACTTGTCTTTCGCGGTTTTTCGAACACACTGCTGTGTGTAAGAACTGTTTGTGTAATTAAATATGCAATTATTCTCTAATATATTGGATAATACAAGTGTAATGTGGACTAAAGTGGTGTTATTTCATGTCCAAGGTTCTAACCATGTTAAAAACCATATTTAGAAGGTTGTAAACACGGGCTTCCTATACTCTAACTACGAAAATTCATTTATCGCGGTAGAGTCATGAACTGATTAGACGCGAAAAGCGAGGGACGACAGTATAGCGCATATAATGAATATGAGCAAACAAAATCATTGCATCTGCTCGGACTCTTTCGTTACCAACATGTGCTTTTTACTCATTTACCGGAAGCATCTGCTCAACTGTTATTCGAACCACCCGTTGCCACATATATATATATATATAAACGCAACAAAACGAGTTGGGACAAACATATGACAAAAAAAATCGGAAACTCCAAATAAAGAAAGTGCAATCCGTCTAAAAATTGAAACGAGTTTTAAGCTCTATTCCGGGATCATTTCTGTCTCCTGGCTAGCGGTCTTTACACCCTGAACTAAACTGGAAAGCTTGAAAGGAAAAAGCAAGAAAACGCTGCAAAAACCTTTGCACTTTGATACAGAAACGAATCGACCGTTGGATCGAACGTTTCTCGCAGAATCGAACGTTTTTAACAAAAAATACAAATAAAAGCGGATCGCGGATCGAAATGAATTCGGATTTCTCACCATTGCTGTGCTCATCTTGCCTCCCCGGCCACGGGCACCGGCCCTTGCACCGGCACCACCATTTGGGTGGGCCGAGACGGCGGTGACAAGAAACAGGCCGAGGAGGACTCCAATCGCCGCCGTCTTCATCGGCGCGGCTCAGGTGCGGACGCGGATCGCATTCTTACAGCGGATCCGTCTCCAGCGCCCATCATAATCGCCGCTCGACTCGTATCCATTTACGGGCACCGATCGACCGGTTGTCCTTTTCGTTTCACCCAACACTAGCAGACCTTGGCCCCCTTTTTCTTTGGCTGTATATCCGCGTTCAATGAATATTCGCGGATCCGTCGAAAACGGTACTGCCAAAAAGGCGGATCGTTTTTGAAAAGCCGGCGCCTGCGCCGGAAGCGATGGCGGGGTGCGATGTCCTTTCCTTCCGCCGACAAGAGTTCAAACGCCGCGCCAATATCGCTTTCTGCTCGCGTTGTCCCGAACCGACTGCACCCTCTACTCAAACGCTTCGCTTCGATGCCGAGTGACGGCAGGGTTGAGGTTACAAAGTGGCGAATGGCCTCCTGCCTGTGCCAGTGCCGATCAAAGCCCGACCTCATCGCGAGGCAACCCAGCAGGCGGTGCTGGAGCAAACCCCGCCCAACGCTCCGCCTTCCCCCATTTGACCGCACTTTTTTAAGGCAATCGTTATACCCATGTCGCTATAAGAGGGGAGGGGATAGCGGGGGACATAACCTACTCACGTAACAACACACACACACTTTCGTAATTTAGTTACCTAATTCACTTTGCAGGAATAACAAAATAACATAGTTGAGGAACTATTTGCCGACCACTGACAGATTATAGTGATTTCTAATTAGTACATGTAGCTGGGAAAACGGCAGAAAAATGGCAGCCATAATGAGCAAATCAAAGGCAATCCTCAATAAGGCATCCATTTTTTAATGGAAATCTAATTAAATCGGTCAATTGTATGTGAAGGTACAGGAATTCTGTCATTTTCGGGGATCATTCAAACAATGCTTCATAACATACTACAAAAAAAGCTAGATCAGTAATGGACGTCCCCCTATTAATTATCTCTGTCTGAGAACTGAGATTTGCATTGGGGGAATAAATTAGTCTCCAAACTTCACGTTAATACAATGGAGGGTGCGGTTTCACTCCAAACCTTGATGACACTAATATTGACACTACTTTTCATTCCAATATTAATCCAATAATGAGGCTAGGCCACGCCCTTTATACTCGTTTTTGTGTAACTCTTGGAACAAAACAAAAGATTCTCAAACAAATTTAGCATTAGTTAGACGACTAAACAGTGTTCTAATCGCCAGAATTCTACGGAGTGTATTATTTTTATCTGGTTTTGAACATGCAATGATGGATTATTCTATAATTTCACGACGTGCTACTGAACGTCCCCTCAATTTTAGCCCCGCCCACCTCGCGATCTGATTCGTCACAGCGGGAAGCTATCACTCATCTGCGCAGTTAATACGCTTATTTCCTCTGCAAATATAAGTCAGACTTTTGGCTACAGGTTGCTGCTGTGTCCTCTATGGGGGTGTTTCTATTCATACAGATATCCTTTTAGAAATCCAAATGATTTGTTTGCTTATCTTTTTTCGCTTTATCCTTCGAGAGGGAAATGGGAGGGGCCGAGGGGAAAGGACACGCCCTTACAGTACTGTATCATTCAAAAGAATCCTTTATACGATTACAGACTGAATGCGTGATGAGGTTGTGGGGGAAATATAATACAAAAAACTTATTTACATTGCTGTGATGTCCGGTTACAATCAAGCAAGGTGACAAAAGCTAGAGTTTCCTGTATCCAAAAACCAATTACATAAACATGCATGTGCTATACATATGCCATTAATGGATTTCCCCTGAACATTTTTCATTACTTTTTTTCTCTCTCTTTCTCTCCTACAATAATTATTATTATTGCATACTTTACAGCCAAATGCATGGATAATTGCTGGTGAATTTTGCCATTCGTTTGACAAGATGTAATAAAAATAATAGGCCACACCCATTCTTTCTTTCAGATTTTTTTCCTTCTCTTTCTTTTTTTCAATTTCCCTTTGTTGCGGCTATAAATGAAAACAAGATTGCAGACAGTTTGAAAATAATGACTGATGCTGGCTGTTGCAACTTTACTTTCTCGAAATGGTTGCAAAAAAGAGCAACATTATTGTCCCCATATTGCAAAACGGTCAAATTTATTTTCACATTGTATGTAAATAAGAAACTGACGACATAAAACTAAAAAAAGGATATCAAAACGTTTTGACGGGTTATTGGTTAAAAGTGCTAGAGATTCTGACCAATAGGGGATATAAGCTATGAGGAGTTCAAACGTACAGGGTGTCCCTAAAGTCTGGACACACATAGGCGCTTTGAAAAATTCATGTCAACTCCACGTAATAAATTTAAATGACGGTTAATGAGATTTCCTACTTGTCCAAACTTTAGGGACATCATGTATAATGGGAATGCTTGCCGCGTTACTCCTCGGCGTCCTTCAGTCGCATCCTCAGCTTCTCGATCTGTTTCTTGACGGCTTGCCGTGCCGTTCCTCCGTCAACTTGGTACTGTTCCACACTTGAAACCCAAACACACAGTGTCATCATCAGCCATCACGTCCATGTTTAGTCCCGAATATGAATACCAACCTCGCATTGTAATCCCAAACTCGCTGCACGTCGTCGTCAAACTTGTTGCTGTGAAAACCAATTTCGCCATTACGATCGCCGTAACAATAATATACACCAACTAGATTTCTGCTGCTGCACACGCCCACCTGATCGACCGGAGTTCCTCGGTGCCCAGTTGCACCAACTGGCGGCCGGAAGACTCCGCGAGTGCCACCGCGGCTCCCGACAGTCCGTGGGCGTCTCGGAAAGGAACCTATATACATTCAACTTTTGTTTTTCCCTGTCTAAATATTTGACTAATCAACGGAAAATAATAGCTTACCCCTTTCCTAACAAGGTAATAGGCCAAGTCTGTGGCCAGCATGTCGGCACTCAAAGCCGCCGTCATGTTTTCAGAATTCACCTAATGGTGGCAGAAAATGGAAACTTTCAAAATTCAAAATTGTCATTAAAGATATCGCTATATATAAATATTGCAATGGGCACTTTTTATTATATTTCATTAAACAGAAATTAAAAGCATGACATTCATGTAAAAACTAACTGTTTTTTGTCTTTCTGATATGTTTCGCAATAATTGACTCAAATTTTACCGCACAAAATCATCATTATATACATACATAGGGCCGAGTTTTCCAGAATTTATTTTTATTCCTTCTAAATGGAATTCTGAAATTCTCCCGTTGGCAGCAATTAATTCTTTTCCGGATAAGTTGTTTACATTGAATCCTAAATGTGTTGTTGCTAGTTATTAACGCGGGATTACCCACTTTTAACGTGCTGATGACTCCGGCAGACACTTGCAGGGTGGCCACTAATGAATCATACACATCGAACATGGCTTCCTTATCCTCTTGCAGATCCTTGTTGTAAGTGCTCGGCAATCCTTTCAGCACCATCAGGAACCCGGAGCACTTTTATTAAGAGTATCGATTACGGCATCGACAGTTAGTTACGTCCGGTCATCGCGGTTTACTGTATACTGTACCTGGCCGAAGATCCTTCCCGCCTTACCCCGGATCAACTCCAGGCTGTCCGCGTTCTTCTTCTGCGGCATCAGACTGCTTCCCGTGCTGTACGCGTCAGAAAGGCTCACAAAACTAAACTCTTTTGTGGAGTAGAGCAGCAGATCTTCGGCCAATCGGCTCAGGTGCACTGAAGTCAAAGACGCCACGAAGAGGAACTCGGCTGCGGCACAAAAATTTAGATATTATTGTTTCATTTTTGATACAAACATTGAACATCTAAATTGGAGAATTATTAATATCAGAGCAATTTGGATACTGACGTAACAATCAACACGCTTTCTATATGCAATTTCATTTGTCTATCAAGTGCCAATTATCCCCAAGTATTTAATTTTTACCCCACTTCGGATAATTGAACTCGGTTTGATCGCCAACCCAGCTTTATTAATTTTGGTTGAATAATGAGGAAGTTATAAATTGAAAGTTGCTGTTTTTTTAAATTAAATGTATATATTTATCCATACCGACAAAGTCCCTGTCGCTCACACCATACATACTGTTCATAGTGATCGAGTTAAATTTGAGCTCTGCAATTGAAAACAGCTCAGTTTCAAACTTGCATATAATATATCTGATATAAAATGCAGTTCAAACGTATACGGAACACCTTTTCGGAGAAATTCTCGGTCTATCGCGAATGGATTTCCCGCCAGCGCGCCACTAAATAACAAAATATTGTAAATTGCAAGTTTTTGGGCTCGTCTGGGGTTTTTTCCTTGTATCACCTTCCGAGTGGGAGAACGAGAACCCTGTTTTTCAGATCACAAAGCCGTTGCAGATCGGCCAGCAGACTCCACGCGTGACTGCACAAAAAAATTACCGAAACTGTTGAGATGAAACACGCCGAACGCTGATAATTCGCGTATTGATTACGGCCCAGTACCTCAAAATCCAATGACTCCATCGAACAGGCTGACCCCGTTGCAAGTGAGTATATCCTGGCATCAGAATATCAATCTCGCTGTAAGCATTGCCGATACGTGATTTAAAACAAATGTGACAAGCGTGTGTCCCGACTGCGTCAATCTATCGTTGAATGCAAACCTGCTCGCCCTTTCGGTCATAACTAGAATCAGCTGGCTGAAAAGGCCTTTGAGGTTATCCAATTCCAATCCGAGCCAGAGTCTCATGTCGGTAGCGACCTGATTGTGACAAAATTACCAATGAATTCCTCTCAAAAATGAGAAATTTTACAAATTTATACTTGGTCATTGCGACTTCTTCCAGTATGAAGTTTTCCACCTGCTGCACCAATTAATTCCTGCAAACGCATTAAAAAAATAAGCATTTTTGACAACGGGAAAAAATGCATATTTCCAACACCTTCAATCTGCGTTCGTTCGCGGTGTGAATATCCTCGTCTGACGGATGAATCTGGAACTTGTTCGAGGCCCATTCATCTTTGATCTGCAAATATAATTCGAACTTTGTTGTAAGTTATTTATACATAAGATTATATTTGCTGTGCCATGTGTCACACCACAAATTTACAACATAGCTGTAATTAAGATCTCGGGACTTTTTCAACTGGAATAAACACATGAATAGAGAATACAGTTTTTATATGGAATAATAATATAATGAAACTCGATGAGAATTGCCGAATAAAGAACACTTTCAATTTGGCAAATAAATCCACTACAATGTCTCGTGATATTTGAAGTTCTTCATTCCTGGAATGTCTTACGCACGCATAGAATTTAAGAATTTATTTTAATAACTTCTAAGAATTTATTTTGTTAAATTATCCAGAAAATTGTTGCGAATTTTCTTTCTTCAGTGTTCTACGTTAGATTGTTTGTTTTAGTTGCGGATTCATTGATCTACTGTTTCGATTGCTTTCAATATTTCTCTTTCTACGAACAATGTTGGTATGCACTGTATGTGAAATAAGAAAATACAATAAACCTGTTCCAGGCCATTCCAGATAGCTTCACATTCTTCCTTTGTCACCAATCCGGCCATTTCAAGAGCTTTCACATATGCTTGACTTCCCTGCATAATCAAATAATGAAAATGTTAAAGTAATCCATCGTTTGCACGACATGTCATTCAAATGTCGCACCAAGATATCCGCGTGCCACATCCGTTTGTCGTAACTTAAAGATGAATTGAATCTTTCCATGATTGGATCTGTAGCTCCAGTAAATCTTCCACCCCACAACTTGCTTCCCTGTGTATGAATTGCAATACTGTAAACACTCGATTAGACCCATAGGATTATTATTTCGATCCTTTTCTTTATCCAATCACCCGAGGTTTATTCAAGCCAGGGAGTGTATTCCTTAACAAAAGGTGTGCAAAGTATATACTGTACTTAGTACAAATATTATTCAGAAATTACAATTTCAATCCAAACAACTCATCTTCCATTTCTTTGCTTTAAAGCTAGCTTAATTTCTTCCACCACCCTCTAGTCTTTTCCGTTTCATAGCAGAAGGAACATTAGTAAATTGGACTTTCAGTTTCCTCCAGTTTCTAATTGTCTTCGGATCAAAACCAAATTTCCTTGCCGCAGTTTTCCTCTGCGGATTTTATTGCTTCTAATTTAAATTTAATATCGTACGACCGTTTTGCCATGGACATCATGGTTTCCAAGATAAAACTACAAATTGAGGGGGGAAGGAGTGACGTCACCCGACTCTCTCATATAGGGCGGGGGCACGTGATTGTCTCCTCTTCATTGATTGATTAACTCGGAAATCTGGTGAAATTTCTGAATGATATTCGGTAATAAAGGAATACGGTAACCAATACCTACTACGTATTGTAGTAATTTTTTTAGAAACTCTGGGGGGTTTATTTGAGATCGAATTTAGAGTAAATGTTTATATGGGTCATTTTATTTATAACTAACACGTTTCAAGAAGTTTGAACAGGGTAGGGAAATATTCGGGTTTGCAAATCGGATAATAACGGGGAAAATTGATGAACGTACACATTATGGGATTAATGATGACCCCTCCCTCCAATGTATGGTATACACATTTATCACAATCATCCCCTAAAGCAAACGGATTTTATGGATAGCCCCATACATAATTCATACAAAAATTCAATGGGCAAACTAACCTCGTTGGATTGAGCGGCGGCCATCGTTGCTAAACTTCCAAAAGATGAAAGGAAAGTTTTCTGGAAAGCAAGCCAAATATATAATGTGCTCGAATCCTGCAGTTGCTTACTTCCTCAAGCATTCATGCAATAATAAGGATAACAAGCTGGTTTTTCCCGGATGCGCAAAAAGCATTGACTTTTCTTGGGAAATTTTGAAAGGTTTGTACGTATACAACCAGGAAATGTTTTCATAGGCAAACAAATACGTAATCTCGGGAATTGTTTACCTTACAGCTAGTGTAAACAGATAGAATTATTGCCGAATTACTTGCGAAATTACAAAATTACTTGGAATATATCGCAGAAAATCTTTGTTGTAATTTATAAGTACTAAACGCTCATCCAATTTCTTCTTTTGAAATTCAAATGCTGATTTTTCAACGAGAAAATACTTCAACACATTCAAACAAACGCGCTTCTTTCAGAACCGGAAGTACGCAATAATCGCATTTTAGTTCTACGCCCTGCTGTGTAGAGGGCAGCACTTGCCAACAAAATTTATACTTTTATACCAAAAAACAGATTCAAGACATTTCTGCGACAAAATATACGATTCATTTAGGCACTACAATGCTATTATAACTTACGATTACGCAACACAACCAAAGAAACCCTATATTTTCTATACTAACTTAGATTTTCCACCCTTAATTGATCCTTATTACCGAACGTCGATAATAGTACGCAGCCATTGTTGTAGGCGGGGCTGGCGGATTCGAACGCCGCCCGTCGTTTATTGGCTACCGAATGGAGGATAAGGCGTGGCCGACCCGGAATTCGTTGACGTCACATCTCTTCGGTTCGCACTCTCGATCACCTTTGAAACGAAACCACTTGACCTTCATCGCTGCTCCGGTTTCTGGTGTATTAAAATGTTCTCAAGCACGATGAATGTAACCAAGATGGCATCATCTGGACCCGCAATTAGGACCATTTTCACATCAATCTTCCGTCCTGTGCGTATTACGTGTAAAAAAGTAGTAAAATAAGGCGATTGCGTAATGCGGCACTGCAATTAAAAATGTGGAAAATGTACATGCAGAGCGGTGCCAAAGTGGCAGTGATGGGTGCGGCAGGAGGAATCGGTCAGCCACTCTCACTTCTTCTCAAACAGAGCAGTTTGATAAGCGAACTGTCCCTGTACGACATTGTGCACACGCTGGGCGTTGCAGCCGACTTAAGCCATATAGAAAGCAAGGCGAAAGTGAAGGGTTATGTTGGAGCTGATCAACTCAAAGCAAGTCCTAATTGAAAATAAATTAACCCCCCCCCCCCTAAACACAAAAGAAATACTAATCCATATAGCACATGACATGTGAACGCCAAATATAATTTTGTACAAAATGATGCAAATCTGGCAAAAAATCAAAGTTTGCAAAATTCACATTTTTTATTTGTACGAATTCCAACTTCATTGTCCAATTTGGCTGGAAAGACAATTAAAAATTGTTACCAATTACCATCTTAGACTTTATATTGCTATCATGGATCTTAGAGACGTTGAGCATTTCAATTTTGTAAATATTCTGATAGTTGCATGGGAGTAAACTTGCATCTGTTGTGATACCTTTTAAGGATTCACTGAAAGGTTGCCAGGTTGTGGTGATTCCTGCAGGAGTGCCAAGGAAACCCGGCATGACTAGAGACGACCTGTTCAACACCAACGCGTCCATCGTACGAGACCTTGCGGACGCTTGCGCTCAAGTCTGCCCCAAAGCGATGATTTGCATCATATCCAACCCCGTAATGCAGAACCGCGATCACATTTTCCTTTCCTCCAAACCCTGTAAACGATACCATATCACCGTATGTTGCAGGTCAACTCAACCGTTCCGATCGCATCTGAGGTTTTCAAGAAGCATAATGTCTACGACCCGAAACGCATATTCGGTGTCAGCACGCTGGACGTGGTGCGGGCAAATACGTTCATCGCGGAAGCCAAGGTGTGAGGCGGATTCATAAAAACTGGGCACTCGAAAATGTAGCACTAAAAACAAATGCACGGTTAACTTTGCAGGGGCTGGACCCTACAAAGATCAACGTACCTGTCGTGGGCGGTCACTCTGGAGTGACCATTTTGCCGCTCATCTCGCACTGCATCCCTGCTGTCACTTTCCCCGCGGACGAATTGGACAGGATCACCAAAAGGATCCAGGAAGCCGGCACCGAAGTTGTCAAAGCAAAAGCAGGAACGGTAAAATTGTGCCATTTTCAAAACCAATAACAAAATAAGGGAAAAAAGTAACAAAAACCTGTCAACCTTTTGTATTAGGGATCTGCAACTCTATCCATGGCTTACGCTGGCGCAAGATTCACTTTCTCCGTAAGCTGCATAAAGTACTAAAATAGTACAGTAAAATTTGCCCAATTGGGACGCTGCTATTAGAAAGAACCACATGACATCTGTATTAAAAATGCTAAGTTAACTAAATTTGAAAAATATTCAGGGATGTCAGCGGTCCCTCAAGACAAGTTTCACTGTAATTTCAAGATCATCTTACTAACAGTGGCATTATTGTTGCAGTTGCTGAACGCGTTAGCAGGCGCGCAAGGCGTTGTCGAATGCGCTTACGTAAAGTCCGATGTCACCGAAGCATCTTACTTCGCTACTCCGCTGCTACTCGGGGTAAGGAATCAAAAACTATACATTCACGTGGAAAAAGCGCCAACTAAATCACATTACATCAACAAATTGCAGAAAAACGGAATTGAGAAAAACCTTGGTTTGGGAAAGCTATCCGAATACGAGACCCAGTTGCTGAAAGCCGCCCTTCCCGAGCTGCACACAAACATCAAGACTGGAGAGGATTTTATCAATAAGAAATAACAATCTCCGTACGCAACATACAAGGGAACGGAAACGTATCGCAGAACAAATAGTGCAAATTTGGTAGTTGTTGAAATAATCTTTGCATCAAAGTGGACTTGTTTTCGCATGGTTGTTTCCCCTCGTCGAGTAATAATAAAGTACCAATAACTATTATCCACAATAAGACCAGGGTTTATTGTTACGTGAAAAAGAAAAGATTCCTTACACCTCGTAAATCCCACTGGTAACACCCACACTGTATATTCGAATCAAAGTGCAATATAATTTATCTGCAATTGCGACCAATTGGCTAGTTTTAAAAAGAGAAAAATACGCATTAATTGCCTGTACAAAAATCGAACAAGTACAAAAAGAAAGAAAACACGCCGGATCGAACTACGGTAAAAAACAAACTACGGCTCCGACAAGTAGATGGGATCGATTCGATGAACGGTGAGATCCAGAACGGCCCGATCAACTTCCTCTTCGGTTTTCGGAGACGGTACACTAGTCACGTGACCAGATTAATTATTGGCAGTGAATTTGTGGCATAATCGGAGCGAGTGAAAAATTAAACGCAACAGAACACAAAAACTGGCATATACGTGATTATTAGGTGAGGTGCAAAACGATCGAGACGCTCTTGTCTCTTCATCTTACGAGCCACGTAAAAGGCTTTCCAACCTCCTAGTAATATAACAAAAACAAAACACAAAACCCATGAAAATGAAAAAAACAAAAAACATTGCAAACGAATACTTCGGTGAACGACCGCAGACCACTCAACGAAAACGCGAAGGGTTATTACGAGAAAAAAAAAACAATAATTTGGCATTAATAGACCTACAAAAAGCTGTGGTCCGGCTTTGTCCTGCACTTCCCAGTTGTTGGGACAGGCAGGACAGCATTTGCCGAACCGGCTTTGGTCTTGCTGGTTAGTAAACGTGTAGAGCGATAAAAAGAGGTAACGGAAAATGCCTAGAAGAGGTACACTGACAATGTATTTACACACGCACCACAGTTGCAAACGGTTAATTGAATACAGACCCACCCTGGAAACACTTTTAAAGGTGAACTGACAAAGTTTTGCAAGTTTTAGCAGTCGGTTTTCAGTTTGAACCTAGTAACTTCATTGTCCCACATGTCCTTAAGTTAAATTTTGCAATTTCCTTAAGGCACAATTTAGGTACTTTTAAGACATGACATATGCAATATTGAGCGAATTAATTTGAACACATTTATGTTTAAAGTATTTCTTATGACGATGATAGTTGTTTCAAGAAAAACTGTACGTGTTCATATTAATTTGCACAATACTGTATATAGGTCAGAACCAATTATTCACATTTTCACAAGCATGTAATGGCAAATTATAGTCACGAGATTCAGTCCAGCTAATGGACCTGCTATTGGATAAAACTTCATCAACCAATAACTGAATCCCAAACATCAAGTATTGAAAGAGAAAAAGTAACAATACCATGTCAGTTCACCTTCAATGCTTCGCCACACGGTTCTTACGGTTCAAGCTGATTTCTTGACGCAACCAACTTGACCGATTAGGAGACCCGCGCAAGCGAAGGAAAGAGGATCGGCATTCGTTGAAACTTACTTACTACGACAGTGACCGTGCTATTTACATGATACGTATAAGAGAAAGCCCATGATCGTGTTTGCTAGCGTTGTTTGCATTGAAAAGTTAGTTATTTTTCTTTTTCGTTGCGAGAGGGTTTGTGGGGTAGAGTAGAAAAAATAGAAAGAAATGGCCAGAGGTCAGATGTTGGCGCGCGATTTGAGCAGTGGGCTTGACTCGCTGACTAGCTTGCGCTTGTTCTCTTATTACGGCCGCGGCACTGTAACCGTACGGTACGCAGGCTTTGGAGGAGGGCGAGGAACTTCACCGTACGGTACAGTACCACGGTGTAGTTGGCAAAAAGGTTTTCCGGCTTAAGGTTCGCTAACCGTGTTTGGTTCTCGGCTTTCAACGGTTACCGAGGAATGTAATGCGGCGCGCAAAAACCAGTGAACGCTCGCTCCATCAACCAACACCGCCGTACGCAAAAACACGCTCAACCTTCAAAGTTTTCTCCCAGTAGACTTAAGTATTACATTTGTTTTGTTTCTGCAAAGGCAACAACAACCTCCTTACGCACACGTACATACCAAGTTAGTACGCGACGGTAACCTGCGCAAAGAAAACTAATCCAATCTTTGGTCACGATGCTTGGCAATCCTGTTTTTCTTTTAAGGTACCGTAAATCCTCGATAATAAGCCCGGGCTTATTTTTCTAATTTTTTCTTTTTGACCAGGCTAATTCACGAGACCGGCTTATTTTGTTAATATCAAGTCAGCGAGGACGCGTTTATGTAATGCAATATGCACATCGCAATGTCTTATGCGCAATGAAATACGTAGCCATCACAACTGGGTAGTTGTGGAGTTGTGTAGATCGGGTAGCCCTTTTAAAACAGGCTTATTTTCGAGACCGGCTTATTTTGCAAATTTTGTTTGTTTAAACCGGCTTATTTACGAGACCGGTTTATTCACGAGACAGGCTTATTATCGAGGATTTACGGTATACAAATTACGAAATATTATCCAACCTATGATATACAGTGAAACCTGTCAGAGGTGGAATCTGAAGGAAAAGTAGCCTGCAGGTTCTGTAGTTACACTGAAATGCAGTAACACAAAGCTGAAGTGAATCTACTTTCATTTGTGTCCACCGCAGAAGATCACTTTTCAATAAATTCAGTATTTTTCCCAAACATATCCAGTCTATAACAGTTTTCACTGTATTTTCATAATGGGAATATTCTGCATTTTCCTCTTGCCCCGTCTTTCCTAAGCAGCATTGCAAAAATGGGGAGGGGGAACCCGGGTTTGCAGCCCAAACATTTTAACTCTCGGCACGGAAACCGGCTCAACAGTTATCAGTCCGCCCCGATATTAAATATAACTGCTTTTTTATAATTATTTTTCTCATTTTTGTCTTAAGAAATGCCTCCCCCCCCAATAAATCCTAGCCCATGGAATCTTAATTAGAACCCAGAAACGATTTTGCCAAACAACATCACGTCTACAATTCCCTGTTTAGTGTCCCCCCGATAGGTTCACAACAAGACGCTGTATTATACAGCAACGGTACAGAATACCCAACATTGGTAACTATAATTATGGCCAT
This sequence comes from Glomeris maerens, assembly GCA_023279145.1. Classification (NCBI taxonomy): domain Eukaryota; kingdom Metazoa; phylum Arthropoda; class Diplopoda; order Glomerida; family Glomeridae; genus Glomeris; species Glomeris maerens. The sequence continues at coordinate 18,012 of WWPM01024787.1, read as the reverse complement.
TTTTTTGTATTTTGTTTCAAGTGGCATTCTTTGTTTTTGTTTTGTTAAAAATACTGCACAACGTTTACGAAAGTACGGCGCAACATTTACCAACTGTCAGCTTCCGTCGCTTTCCGACAACGTTGGCGAAGGTACTTTTTTAATTTCACTGTACCTTTCCTCTCTTTCGGTCCATACACACACATACACACACACACACTTATAGGTCCTTGCCCCTCACAGGCTTGCCACACAACAGGACCAAAGATTCTCTCTCTCTCGTCGGATCTGCATTCGTCAAGTGCCTCGGGTTCCGCATTTGGGATTTGACACTTAACAAATACTAATGAAAAACTTGTAAAAAAAACAAACAAAAGGAGATAAAACGACAAAGGTTGGGTAAGAGGGACGAGGGACAAAATATAAAACAAGAGGAGAAATTAAGAATAAAAAAATAAAGAAATGTTGACCGTCTTTCGGGCGGTCAGCGTGGTCCACTTGCCGACAAGTTGCATAGTTATCGTTCGCTTGTGCTTGCGAGGAAGAAGAGGAAACAGGTGATCAGAAGATGAGGTCCAAGGCTTTGCCTCTTGCTTGAATGGATGGATGGATGGATGGATGCCCCTCCCAGTCCACGTCCATCTTGTTTCACTCCCACTGGTGTGGCGACGGCGGAAGCTCCGAAGGATGAGCCACGGTAGAACTGACCAACGTCCGAGTGGCCAAGAGGTAATGGTCATCGGTTAAAATGAGTGCCATTGTGGCGGCAAGTTTCGTTTTCCGCATTCCTTATTTGTTTGCAACCATTTTTTTGCCAAGTAACCCAGCTAGACAGAAGAGCGAGAGAGATCTTTGCCCGTTTGACAGAATTAAATTGCAGACTTGATATGAAACTCAAATAAGAATAAATATTAAATGAAAAGAAAGGCGGAGAGGGAAAAAGAAGGAGTAGTTTGAGGATGGTGGTTAAAAAAAAGGGGACGAGAAAAGATGAAGTAAAGTTAGTAGCGAGCGATAGTGAAGTAGCGAAAGTCCCATCTTGTCGCTACACGATTCCCGAAAGGACAGACTCCGGCACAGGTGAGCTTAACCGTAGTTTGTGTTTTTTTGTTTTTGTTTTTAGCCTACCTGGCGAAACTCTTGAAGGCTGCGGACTGAGGGTTTATGCATAGTGGCACTCGGTTCGAGTTACGGTATTGCTCCATGATGAACTTGTGGAGCCGTTCTGCCGAGAGAATTCCAAGAGCACAATTTTTATTCATCGTATTGAAATCCGCAAACAATTTCTCATTAGAACTTAATGTTTGCACCCAACGTTTTTGGGCTACAGTTAACAAACAAACAAAATAGCTTTTGAAACGATAACAACCACGTCCAATTCTTTGAAAATCCAAAGACTCCCTCAATGAGTCATTTTCAACAACTAATAACATTTACAATGATTCCAAAAGCAATCACAGTAATGTTAAATCTGTAGTTACAAACAATAGTTATAAGTACCTCAACACGAAAATATACTTTGAAAACCAGATCCATGCAATTGACCAGATTTCCATTAATTATAAGCAATTCTCTCATCGTAGACAAATGAAAGCAATAGTGACCTTCTGTTTAAACAGAGTTGACAAACTTTTTAGTGGATAAACAAAGGTTCTCATGATATATTTCACTCAACTTTTGTTGATCAACTATAATCTGTCAATGAATCTTAATTCGTGAGAACCAAAAATTCAAGGATTTGACCGTTATGGTGGTCCAAACCTGCCAAGTGCAACTTTCAAACTTACATTTAAGTTGCGACTTGGCAGATTTGGGTTATCATAGCAGTTCGATCGTCGAGGAATAACTGTACGTGTATGTCTACCTTTAGATGCACTCACCTTTGACTTGCTGCACAGAGGACAGATCCCTCTCGAAGGAATCGTCAAACGGCTGAGGTGGGATCGGCTCGAAGTCAGTGGTGTAGTGTCTTCCCGCGGCTGTGCTGTGGCAGCACTTGCACATGCACGAGTGGTACCGCAGCCGGCCCTCGTCCAGGTACGGATGCGACAGAGCGTCCGTACACGAAATGCGCTTGTCCTGCGTGTCGAACCCAACAAAATGCCCTCGTTACATCTTATTTACCAAACCGGTTCTAAAATAAATCTTTTGTTTTATTTAGATTTTACCGGGTCGAAGACTAGCATTTGCGAAAGGAGGTGGACGGCTTCGTGCGTGGCCTGGTTCGACAGGGTGTAAAGGGCCCCTAAGGAAGGCGGTTTCTGCGGTCGCCGTAGCATATGCGTGCGTGCCCCATCGCACGCGCGCTTCATGTCTTCCATCGATGGCGTGCCCAGCAAATCCGTAATCAATTCCAGCTGAAGAGTATATAAAACATGGTACAATTAGCACCATGATCTCTTCAAGAAACTTTTCGAAATAAATCACCTGCTGGATGGGACTCTGCGCCTGGAAGAGGATCCTGCGGCCGAGGAGTTCGGCGAAGATGCAACCGACGGACCAGATGTCCACGGCCGACGTGTAATGCCGAGCGCCCATCAGGATCTCCGGCGCACGGTAGTACTGCGTCACTACCTCTTGAGTCATGTGTTTCGTGTGGTCCGGTTCCTCGACCCTCGCCAACCCGAAATCGCAGATCTAGGTAATGCCACAGAACGTACAGATCAAACATGTAAACTCTAACCCGCAAATTCACATGTGTACGTGTGCTGGGTTTTAGTTATTGGATCGTATCAAGGAAGGTGCCCATTTCAAATAGTTCCAAAGTAAAATTCCAACACTTTTGCATGATTTCAATGAACTCTATCTACTACTACCAGCGTACCTTGAGTACGCAGTTGCTGTTCACAAGCAGGTTGCCCGGTTTGATGTCCCGGTGCAGGATCCAGGCGGCGTGCAAGTACTTCAAACCTGCGAGAGGAGAAAGGAAGGAAGGAAGGAAGGAAGGAAAGAAGGAAGCCAAGCATTAATTATTACCCGAAAAACAGTAAAGGCCATCTACCTGGTGCTGCACTTACCTCTGAGGATCTGATAGAGGAACACCTTAACGTGATCCGAGGTCAACGGTTGCGGCGAGACGATTATCTTGTGCAGGTCGCTTTGCATCAGTTCCGTTATGACGTAGCTGAGTTCGTGTTGTTTTAAGGAGAAACCTTCCTCAATCACTGCCATACTCGGGATAAGCTTAAATGCATCGATACGAGACATTTTGCGATCGAAGCATATTTGTTAACAACATTATTGTTTCTTTCAATTTGTGCAGCTTTTCGACTATCTCTGATGTTGTTAAATTATGCACCGTTTAATTCATGTTTAATAGTGTTCAATTCACTAGGGATTATCAGATTCAAACTACAATATTAGAGAAAACAACAGTTGTGGAAAAAGAAAATTCCATATAAAGCAGGGCCACAAATAAACTTATCAGCATTTGTAGAAAAACCAAAATGCTTCCCCAATATTTTCATACTGAAGATAAGCAACTGTTCAATGACTGGCATTGAGTGAATGGACAAAGACAGTATGGGTCAAAGCACTCGGCGCCATCTGGTGGAGATAAGACCAGTTAAATATCTCCCTGCTCTAGGTATACATATATGTATGTACAACTACCTGCATTCACGACTGCAATTTAATTCTGTATACAAAAATAAATATTGTGATACACTCTAATACATAAACAAACATCTACCTTTACATGGTTTCTTTAAAAAGACCCTCAACAAGAAATGCAAACCTCCATGAACGAGAAAGAAAGAGGCCTTTGTTCAACAATTTCTTCTTCACTCAACAACTGAAACATCAATCCTAATTACTTCAGACTTTAGGCAACAGGTCAACCTAACAGATTTCACAGCTTTGCCATCACTTATTAAATCAACCTGCGTCTCGTTACAGCTACACACCCAAACTACAGACAAAAACCATCTCTTTTTCATATCCCTCAAAAAAAAACCCCTATACTTCAACCCAAAAGAAAGAAAATGTGGCAGCTGCATTGTACATCCTGCTCCAATGTACCACCTGCTTTTTCACTAAACACTCGCTCACTCACACTCGCATACTACCAACCAAAAACCAAGGATACATTTCCTGAAAGAAATCGATGTGAGGTGGCTGCAGGATATCCAAGGCAGACAACACCTGCAAACAAAACAAAGACATGAGCAAGCAAGAAAACAATAGAGAATCGCTACAATTTCACTTTTAAACATCAGCTGCTTCATCAACTACCATTGCACTGCATCACAAGGTCATCTAGGGTTAGGGTTAGTCTGGCCAGGCAAAAGACTTTCCTTGAACAATGGGGTTGGGTTGGGGTGAGGAGAGAGGAGAGAAGAGAGAAGAGAAGAGAAGAGAAAAAGGAGGACAAAAAGTGCCCTTGCTCGTCATCGTCCACCAACCAACCAATCAACAACTTAGCAACCTGGCCAAGGAGGAACAGGGTCGTTTCTTCTTTTCTTGCTCTTTTTCCTTGTAATACTAGCTATGTAGTATGTACTACCTACTAGTGCTCACCTGAAGCCCTCTGTCTGCAACTGCCCCCTTGCAACAAACACCATCAGGGTTTGTGAGGGACATTGCCCTCGTGTACAGCTTGCTTTTACTAAGTCTTCCTTCTTTCCCTCTCTCTCTCTCTCTCTCTCTCTTTCTTTCTTGCCTCTAGGGGTGCTCAGGGTTTTTACAGTGTTACATTTACCCCACATCCCCTATACTACTACCACCATCACCACCCAAACCTTCAAAGTAATCCACGACTTAAATCACTGCTCAACGACGACCAGACAGTGAAGGAAACACACTTTGCCTAGCTAGACTTATAGCACCAACTTTCCCCTGGCAACAGAACTAATAATACATGTCATTTACTGGGGAAAATGTGTGTGTCTCTCAGACTCCGCACGTAATCATAGAGTATATAGATTAAAACGCAGTTCACATACTGCATTATCTTTAATAAGCAAACATTATGCACTTCTGCTGTTGGGTTGCTTTTGCCCAAGGTTTTTCTATAATCAAGTACACTTCATCTTTTGCACCGACTGTGTTCATTTACTTTAGAAGCAGCAGCAATATATGCCTCGTGTCATCTTTTGTGGGACATTGACACGGTTGAGTTGCCGAGAGCGAAAATCATCTTGCAAAAAAAAAAATAAAAAGGCAAAAAAGTAAAAGTAAAAAAAAAATAATGAAAACCAGGCCGTACCGTTACCATTCCTTAACTTTTTCTTATTCTTCTTCGTCTTAAGTGCAAGTGAAACCTAATAACACTGATCATTTTTACACATTAACATTCTTGCGACAAAACTTTTCCCACGAATTCTAACCAACAATTTAGAATTCAATTTCCAAACTGTTCTCCAAAAACACAATCAAAACAATCCTGGCCACCAGGAAATATGCACAATCCCACTGTATTATTAACTATAACCAACTTATAAACGAATTGGGCATTGTTTCTGTACTACCACTGGTGGCAAACTAAACACATTAAATCAAACCAAAAATCTGGCAACTTTGCCACCAAGGCCGACTTTCATTCTCATTTTCTCCCGTCAAGGTAAGAAGAAAACAGCCTAATATTCAACTAATAACAGTAAAAAGGGAGTGCCCTTTAATGACGTCACCCAGAATTGCTCATTTTTCCTCTCAAGCTTCTCCTGCATTGCGACTAGTACTGATCATGATTCCACAAACTACTGTATAACGCTTATTTTTCGCGCAACATTAATTTTCGCGAATTTCGCGACCAACCAAAAATCGCGAAAATATATTTCACGCGAAATATTTCCTATCCTGTGTGATAACCCTAAAATCACTATTTTTCCTGTGTACCGATATAAATAACGTGCAGCCCATACATTTAAGTACAGTAGGTAGTATGTAAGTTATAGTCTTTAAATTTTATTATGGTACAGTTGAAAAATAACATTACAGTAGTCCCGCTTGAGCAAATTACACCTTTCTTCGATTACAGTATTACTTTCGGTACAAGGAAGTAAATTCCACCTCCTGTCCTACAGTAAATGAAGTACTTGATGAGAAAGGAATGTTTTTATTCCTGAATTATCTCAAACCACAACTCGCCGTTTCTCGGAAAACACATGCAGTGAGGATGGAAAATACTGTAATTTTTTTGACCCGATAAATTCGCGAAATATAATGCTCGCGAATATGCTGCTCGGGGCAAATTCGCGAAATTTGCAGCGCGCGAAAAATAAGCGTTATACAGTATTACATAGGCCAACTGTGTAAGTTACACAAACCAATGAGAATCAACTTTTAGTTCATCACAAAGAACCGGAACCGATGACACAACATATATATGGACACTCCCTGTACTCAGAATCAAAATTCTCACCTGAATACATAAAGTGCACTACTAAGTAGACTATAATTTGAAGAGACTAGTTAGGGAGCATGTGTAAATTACATCATAATATAAACTCAAGATGTTGAATTGGACATATTCCTTCGCATATACATATTTCCATTTTTCCTATCACTCTACAATGTGAACCCTTTTTCTGTTATGTTTCTTTTAGCCCTTGTACTGTGCATTTTGCTCCACGTTGAACACTTGCATGGGGCACCCATAAAAGATTCTGTCCTCAATGTTCCAACTGCAAAGGGCATTTTGTTCCTGTGTACATATAGTGTGTACCAACACAACAAACCCTAAGCGTTTTCAGTTGAACTTATACGCATACATTTCTCCCTGACTCTCTAGGTCTAGGGCATCATAATGCAGTGCATACATATATACTATGTGCTAAATTCTAAAAGCCTGTTTTCCTGTTTTTGGACCAAGACCTCTGCTCCCTTCCTTTCAGGGTTAAAAATATCAGTCAGGGGGGTGGGGGAAGGAGGAGAAGCAGCAGCAGCATATTCACTTGTGTTTGTCAAAGAAAAGAGAAGGACCCCAACACCAACAGTAACACAGGGTCACTGGAAAAGAAAGGACCGAAACGATGCCACCATCCATCGTTACTCACATTGTCATGTTTGAAGAAACAAAGCATCTTCAACTCCCTGTACACTCTTTTGCTGGAGATGAGATTCTGGAAGACATTTGGCATTTTCTTCAGTGCCACTCTCTTGCCATCTCGAGGATCTGTCACAGACCTGCAACAATAAACACAAACAACAACGTTGTATATATATATATTTTTGTTTACATTTTCATAGCTCAAAGCAAAAATCCTTTCTTATAATCTTCTTTCTTCTTGCCTTGGCTGCACTCCATATACAAACAGCTGTTACATGCTTATACGCCTAAAACCTAGCCATGAGAAGGGGGGCCTTGGCACACAAAAATTTGCATCCAGCTTCTGCACCAACAGGAAACGCCCACAACAGCTGTTACACAGCCGATACAAGAGCCCAGGCCACGCCCATCGTCCCCAAACTCTTATTATTATGAGTTTTACAGGGTGGGAAAGCAAGCAAGGGGGCCAATGACATCAAATCTCCCACGCTTAGGCCTAAAAACAAGCTTTTTTTTATTACTCCTCATGTTTTAATCAATGATTCAAATTTTCAGCTGTCAAGGTAGAGCACCAAAATGTCCACCAATATAGAGACAGACCTACTAACCTGTTTAAGTATTTTTTCCCCTGTCTCTCTTTTTTACATTTATTTTCGCTTCTAATGCCAACTAATTTTGTACTAGTCTATAACTATTCCTGCCCTTGCTTCACTTGTTTCAAACTTCAAATAAAGTGCAACATTTTGTACACAAACGTAACTAACAAAAGTAACCAAATAGCAAATCTAAATCCCACCACCAGATTCGATCAGCCAAAGTATTATGCATGTTTAAGGGCTCTATAGGGTATCTACTAACATTTTCACACCTGAATATCAACATTTCCCGAAATACAAACAAAACAAAATATTACACTTGTATTTTCTCTAATTATCTTCAGAAATATTACGTATTAAATGTAACAGGGCGAGTCAGAATTAATTGATCTCACATTAATCTTCTACAAAACTACTCCGCAAGTACGGTTTTATTAAAATTGTATTTCAAAAAAATATTCAATTTTAAAGTAAAATGGGGGGAAAAAGTAAAAAATATACAACTATGTAGACGTATTGTTCGCTTTTCAGTCCTAAAATTTGATTTTTACTCTGGGACAATTGAAACTGTGTAAATTCATCCCTGTGTCTAGTCTATAATGCGAGACAAAGTACACTTTTCTGCCACAATAAAATTGTCTACTTAACCTAGTTTTTGACATGATGTTAAGTAGTAGGCCTACAACTACATTTAACAACAAAGAAGGCGTTTGTTCTTTTTCACCGCCATTCAATTTAGAAATCAATAGGATAAACACTTTCAAGACAATACAAGGAATCAGCGTTTTTTTCTTGCCATGCAAATCAAACAAAACATTTTCTGACATAACCCCAATTTGAAACTCACTTTTGTATGAAAATGCGACAAATTGTTGTCCAGAAAAAAACTATTTCAAAATGGCGAAAACCGCCTCTATTCTGTCCCAGGGTCTAATAAGCCCGAATGTATTTTTAGTTCGCAACGCAGTTATTCGAGGACAAATCTATTTTCTAGTTTGAACAAAGTGATTGGCCGCTACGTGCTCGCCCCTCCGTCGCGCCTCAGTGACGTGGGCAGCGGCCGGGGGGGGGGGGTGATGGCAATTACCGGTACACCAAACGTACACGCGACCGTCACAGGCCGATACATTTGCAATTGCCCAAAAATCCCCCTCGGCGCAGTTTGCAGCGCAAAATCAGCCTTAAAACACGCAGCCACTCACACTCCCCCACCGAGAGCATTTAAAAGCTGGCAGTCGTCGACCTTCCATCTCATTTAAAAGTCTGCATGCCTCGTACAGTAAGTATACAGCGGGCCATGCCAATGGAACCACCTTTTCCGTCAGCCAATCAGCGACGAACGCGCCGTGATGACGTCACAGTGCGTTTTGGGTCGGTGACGACCGCACCATGATGACATCACAATTGTGTTGGGTTGGTGGAACTCCTACGGTGCTACCTTTCCACTTTCAACCGCGTGGTGGCGTATCAGTCGTTTTATACGATTTACAACTCAAAAATGATAAAAATCAAGGCAAAAGTCGTAAAATCGTGCATTAAATTCCAATAATTTATCCATCCACGCCTCTCTCTCTCGCCCCTTTTCTCTCATCATTAAAATTTCATATTCCTTGAATAGCTTTTTTTGCCAACGACCGTTAAATTCAGAAATTTAAACGAAAATTGAAGTTAACAATTCGCGTTTTCCAATTAATAACACCAAAAATCGCCGCATAAACTTCGCAATCTATGCATCCGTGCTCGTCATCGATGGCCGTGTTGATTTCTTTGCAATTTTTAATCGTTACAAATGCGAGAAAAAGAAAGACGGAGAAAGAAAGTAATGCGAGGTCAAACGGATGCGCATTTGCCGGAGGGATGACGTGCGATCGACAGCATTGCAATGATAAAAAGGAAAACAAGAAATCCTTCCTTCCAGAATACTTTTCCTATGCAAATGATTCGGAATTCAAGGCACGCTCACACGTTTATCTGTTCAATCTTGTGAATAGCAATTATACGAATGAAAGTGCAATATGTATATAAGAAATTCTGTTCGTATATACTAAGTTTCGCTTTTCCGTCAAAGAAGTAATATTCCAGGAACATCCCTGTATTAAATTTAGGGAGATTCCCATTTTCTGGGTAATATAACACTCGCAGTACCATTTTCAAACTAAACAATTTCAACATTTGAAAAAGCCAAAACATGAAAACATTTTTCAGAATTGTATATAGGTAGTGTTAGTAGAAATTACAGTTTCAAAATGTCCAAATCTTGGATGACTAATCGATTGATCAGCGCAGATTTATCTAGATCAAGGTCAAAATGAAGACAAGGCATACAGAAATAAGACAGGGTCAACTGATATCACACACACACACACATTGTCATCAAATTTACAAAGAAATAATGAAAGAAAGAAAACATTGAAAGATGACAGCAGAGATAATCCCTAAAACAATATTCCAGGGCACATATAATTATTAACGTTATTTAATTTTCACAGTAATCAAATACAGTTCTCAGAAGAGTGGAAACCAATTGGAAAAATAAGCGATTTCATGTTTCTTTTTTTATCAAGTTTGCATCAGGTTTTCCCTCACCCCAATCTCCCTCTCTACTCAATTATAATAAATGAGAGACAAAAGCTTTTGTTACAGTTTGCAATCGCAAAAGGTTTTCTGCGCAAGTTTTCAAGTCTGGACCGGTTCTGTTCCAGCTCTTCAACAATCACCCTTGGGACAGAAATAAAAGATGAAATAAAACGTCTGGAAAACGTCGCCTCTTTTCCCCCCCCCCCCCCCCCCACCATATCCCCAACTATACACTATACTGTATACCTCAAAAACGGTCCTGGTCCCGGATGGCCTAGCTTGGCCACACACACACAACCACACTCATAACAAAAGAACAAAGACTCCACTTTTCCGAACGCGCTTCCACGTTCGATTCAAGCGTTTTAGCTACGTTTCTACGTTCGATTCTACACTTTGGCAACGTTTCTACGTTCGATTCTACCGTTGGGCTGCGTTATAACTTCTATTCTACTCTTCGGTTACGTTCGAAGTAGCATTATTTAATTTCTAATGTGTACCAACTCGCATCCGTATCACACCTATTAATACCAGATGTCACGTTTTTAATCTCGATAAACCCCAATTGCCAGATACAATAAACGGGAACGAACACCTATAAACCACTGGTTGAATCTGGACGGTTCCTGAAAGTAGGCTGCGACGCAAAATTTGGAGAACTCGTATAAAAGGAGGGGTAAAAAAAAGAAAAGAATCTCACCAAACAACGCCGAAAGCGCCGTAGCCTATGGGTCTATCGGGTTGAATGTCTTGAGGCGCTACAGCCGTGTGGCAGTAAGGTTGAGCAGCGGCTAGAATAGCGTGTTGTGAGCCGTTAGTCGCTCCATTGTTGGCGGCGGACGACGACGTTGTACCGTTGCCGTGGAACGCGATCATTGCCCCGGTTCCGTGCCGAGTGTGTCTCGGACCGACAACCGCCATTATACATCAAAGCAGCCCCTTGTTACAAACCGATTCTTTCTCTTCGTCAAAAGCCGAAATAACACCACACTGGGGCTTGACTGGACTTCACGATCCTTCGTTTCCTGCGTCCAAGTTCACCATAGTTGCATTGCCCCCCGAACGTCTGCCCCTTTTCGGCCGGAAAACCGCGGTGTCGTTGCACCCGCAGCAAGGTCCGACGTCCGACGACCTCCACGATCCGAACGCGACTGAAAGCTCGGCTCGAATGCGACGAAAGCGAATGAACTCGGATCGCTGTTGCCGAACCGAACCGTTCTTCCCTCCGTCTCGCGCAATTCACTCCCCTCATCTCCCTCCCCACACCACCCATACGTACCGGTACCGTAACGCAACAAAAAAAAACCAACGGTGCCGCCATCTAGCGCAGCATTATCGAATTTCCTGGTTTAAGTGCTACTCCATATCCTTATATCCTCCGAAAACAGGGGTCATTCATAAAATACATTCGCTTTATGGTAGAGGGAACTGTCAGTGGTGATAGTGACAATTGTACGATGAATGAGGGGAGGGCCATTCCCATAACAACATGTACGTTTATGAAGTTTTTCCGTAATGGTTGCCATAATGTGATTAACTTTGTTTAATATGCATACAAACGTCTTAAAACGTGTTATTACATTATAAATAAAATGTCATATTTAATCAAAATGTGTTGATATACTAATTGGGCATATGGTTTTTCTGGAACAAAAGGGGAGGGGTAGAAATTTAAGCGATTTTTGCGAACGTATTTTATGGGTGGCCTCACAACAGAATTACAAAATGGCTAACAAATAAATGTCCCAAATTCATGTAATAGTGTTTTTTTATGACTGTGTAACTTGCTTGGATGTATTATTAAATCTAGGGTTCACAACCAAGCCACCATGCCTAAGATAATTCATAAATATACGACAAGTGCAGATTTTATCTGTAGAGATGGTCCGCCTCGATGTTCGCGGCTATCTCGGCTTCCCATCGGTCTCCGTTGTTTAAGAGTTTCTCCTTGTTATACAGCAACTCCTCGTGAGTTTCCGTAGAGAATTCAAAGTTAGGGCCCTCAACTATGGCGTCTACGGGGCAAGCTTCCTGACAGAAGCCGCAATAAATGCACTTGGTCATGTCGATGTCGTATCTCGTCGTGCGCCGGCTTCCGTCGGCCCTTTCCTCGGCTTCAATGGTGATGGCCTTGGAGGTGGACGTATAACGAGATTATAGTTACATGGTTGTACTGATGGTCAAACCGCAATTTGCAAATCGGGTAGAGATGCTGACCTGGGCAGGACATATCGCTTCGCACAATTTGCAAGCGATACAACGCTCTTCACCGGATGGGTACCTGCGCAGCGCATGTTCGCCCCGAAACCTAGGACTCAAAGGCCCTTTCTCGAAAGGGTAATTGATGGTGGCCGGCTCCTTGAATACATGTGCCAATGTCACGGATGCACCTGGTTAAGAAAACAAAAACATACATTTCTGTGTTTTCTTTGAAAGGTCTTGCAATCTAACTTGTACGTCCTTTGATTTGAAAGGGAGAAAATCATAGATTAGTTAAAATCAAAACGTTTATTGAATAAATTTATACAACTAAAATCACAATTATAAATTAAAAAATATATATATTAATGCAGGTTTTGGAGAAATAAAGTTCAATTTTTTATACAAACAATGACATCAAAATTGGCCAATTTTAGTGTCTTCATTTGGAAATTCAAGAGAAATCTTCATTCTCTTTACCCACTTTCAATTTAATATACCATACCTCTCAACAATTCCGTCCAAAACATCGTCAATGCCGCTCTGTCTACTAAGGCTTGCATACTCATGTCAGGCTCCTTTGGAGTTACATTCTCTGCAAAACAAAATTCAATTTTTTTTAACAATTTACCACGGACGTCGCATTTATGTTGACTTTGTGATTGCATATTGTAACTTACTATAGTAATTTCTATTCAGGACCAAACTGGCTGTTTTCAGTTCGGAACGAAGTAGGTGGCGTGCTGTTAAGAAATGACAAATTAATTAATAAGCAAATAATTCAGATTCGCAGGAAAACTGCGTTTAAGCCTAAAGGTCGCATTAGCCCGAATTTGCAAGATAAATTCTTTAACATTAGCCTTATTTTGTAAATAAATTCCTGTTCCTTAAAAGCGACATGCACCTGCGAATCCTGCGCGATACACAGCCATCATCGTTGAAGAAATTTCCTTTCCTTATAAGAAAATATTTAAGCCGACAAACTAAAACGATGGCAGAGAACAAACTGCCTCTGCCAACTGACCCCCCGATATTTAGCCGTCGACAAGCGGCCTCTACCGGCTGAACGTCCTCATACTTTTAGCCGTCGACAAATCGCCCCTCACACCAATTGGCCACCAAGGGATTATTCATAAGTTATGTCATTCTGATTAATAATCACAACTTTTGATTACTAATTAAAGTAACTTAAATGTCTCTCTTAAGCCCCTCCCTCACTCAATCCGCAGTTCTAACTAAAATTAATCTACAACCTTACTAAAATAAATGCTTCCCAAAAGAAAAAAACAAATATTTTCCAGCAACTTGCATTTTATATACAGTAGGGACATGCAGTTACCACAGGGCCTAATAATTACAATAAAACAAATACTCGTACGTTTTCTTTATGAAATGTGCTAAAATTCAAATAATGTAAAGATTTTTCATTGGAATGTACTCACTGAAAATGTTTCCGCAGAATTAAATTTGTCAAATGATTGTGTCACATTGCCACGTTAAATCTTGACAAATAAACCAGAAACCGCATCGAAAACAAATTTACATTATTTTACGCAAAAAAGTATAATACATACATAGACATGTCCTATTATTACAAATCCGCTGCAACACATATGCAGAGATTTATCATTTCGGAGCAGCTCGGAACGCGACAACGGGATTTTTCTCAAATATCGCTACGTTTTTAATTACAATTTCAACGATAACAATATGCATCGTACGTGTGCCTGTAATTTGTTTTGTTTTTCTGTATCAAAAAGATTGGGATTTTGTTGGTTGAAACATCGTGCTGCGCACCACAACTTATTAGACTCAACATATACAGTATACACCGTATACATGCTATACCCTACAGAGCTACACCGAACAAAAACAATGGGTGACGTCACAAGGCATTATATTCCAGTGTAACAATGGCATTTTTTTTGTTTTCTTATCAACGGTCAGGGAAGCTACTGACAAAATACTGTTGCGTTTTCAAACGACGGCTCTTACGACAACGTGCGCCGTGAACTCACTAAACGCGTACCTTCGTGAACAACTTCTAAAACTCTTTTAAATGTACCGTCATCGGCATTGAAACTCCACAAATAATACATGCCAAATCCTATCAGGGTACTGTCCAGCATAACTCAAAAAGTCATGGAAAAGGTTCACGCAAACTAACTCGTGCCACGTCAAAAAAAAGTCACAAAAACCCACTGCATGTTCAATGAAAACCAACTGCATTTTGAACTCGTACTGAATTCGCAGTTTCAGCATGTGTTACTCAACAAAATCTATAGTACAATGATCACCTTTCACGGCCCAATTTCAAGGTTGTTATAATAATATCAACATAGCAGAGTTCCATTTTTCACAACTTTTACTGTATACTTATTTCCCCAATGAGCACCTAAATCAAACAAACAAACAAACAAACAAAAAACAAAGTTGTCAATCATAAATACGCACTATAAAAATTGTTACGAGTAGAAATCAGGAATGATATACTCGTCTCGGACACAAAATTCCGCGTTTGATTTTCAGCTTTAGCAACTGAAATTTCTCAGTCTTATTGCCACGTCCCTTGCGCATTAAATTTTCTTCTTCATTGCTGCTGCTGCCAAAGAATTTCCCCCGATCTACGGCTACTGCTTTTTACGGTAGCTAATTATTTTTATTCTCTCTCGGCTCACTGCGGTCCAGTGTTGAAATTACGTTTCGCTTTGTGTCGTGCCGTCACGCATCGGTTGGTTCCTATGTATTGCTGACGATCCGTTGACGGGAAGTCACAACTCAAGATGGCAAACGAGAATTTAAAAACAAAACGAAGCAATCAAGATATTAAAAATGAAAATAAACAGTTCGAAATGAAATGAACGTTTCAAAATCCCCGTGCCGGTTTCTGCGGCAGGACACGCGTCATCTTCTCTTTCCGTTAACTTAATTAATTATACAAGTACACTTGTACTTACTATTTTTATACATCTCGGTACATGCCAAGCGTAAACCTGTCGCAAGATTTCGCTTCCGTTCCCACTGCTGTTGGGGCCGCGTAACCAAAGTTTGCGGTTCCAACGGATGGGGGAGAGAGGAAAAATAAAACCACACGAAACGAAATAAAACCACATGATCTCGGCAATGTAAAGAAATATAAAAAAGAAACGGGGGTTTAGAAAGCATCAGCATGGACTGCTGTTACTCTTTCACTCTCTGCCTTTCAAACACACTCACTCTATCCCTATTCCAGCACGTTGAGAAACGCAGGGATCAGTCTGTCCATTGCTGTTAAAAGGGTCCCAGCAAAATCTCCAGTTATCCATCCACCTGTTCTTGCAGAGAGCATGTTTTTCCGGTCACCGCTACGTATATACCTTCACATTGCGGCTCCTGGACCGGATGGGACAAAAAAGCTTGACAGTTTACTGCAGAGGAGCGGCGCGTTCCTCGGCGCCGTCAGCCGCTCGCGGTCCCTGTCCCTGTCACGAATGATGAACCTGGTTGCAATTCGGATTCCGAGGGATGATCGGGTTCTTGTTGTTGGCGTCCGTGCCGTAGATCTTGCCAGCCTTTTTCGCCATCGAGCTCAGAAGCTCTAGCGAGCATTTGTGGGATGACCGCAGCGAAATTGCCCATTCCTTAAGACCGATCTCGTCCTGCAAACGCAAAGTCCTCCATTACCATACAATCGAGAGATCATCTTTCACGGTTCCATATCTCGGCATACGAAGAGTTTCGTGGCATTTCGTATACTGTATTACAGTACCGAATTTTTACATGGAAAATTTCGGACCCATTTTTCTATGATTCACAGGTGACAAGAAACACAGCTTTGAAATCGAATAATTCTCTTTTAATCACCCCGTCTACTCTTGCCTGTATAAATAAGACAAAAAATGATTCTCTAAAAAGTAAAAAATACTTTTAAGGTAAGAACCACTAGTATACTTGTATGAACCATAGTGAAAGGCACAGACAAATTTGATAAGTGTAAGGAAATACTGTACATGTAAACCCCAAATTTCACATAATGTTTGATACCTCATTACGGCAAACCCACACAACATTGCCTTTTTTCCCAAATGTGGCATTGTCCTCGACGAGTGGACTGATTCAATCAATTATTAATTGCAACTTACACTGTTAACGCCCAAACGTGGAATTCCCCATAAACGTAATATAGTAAATTTGCACGAAATGGGACGTCACAACATCCAAAGCGAAGCCCCGAATTACAACATGTTGCCCCTTGTTACATATTCCAAAAGAACATTAAACTCACAGGATTGGTGAGCACGATCTTTCCTTCTTTTGTCTTCAGGATGATCGACTGCTCCCCTTTCACTTGCACGTAGTCGGAACACACTTCATCGATATGGTCCATGAATACGAGCTATGGAAAGCCAAGTTACATTAACGCTACTGTTAACTTTCAAAAATGGCATATAATACCACATATCGTCGAGTATAATGCGAACAGGAAATCGTTTTCAAACAAGCACTACAATGCCGTGTCCACGTACAATGTGAACATTTAATATTATTCCATAACATCAAACTGTGGAAATATTTAATTTAAAACCTTTGGAATTCTGAGTTACTATCTTCGTCGTTTGAGTGGCTTATTTGGTTAAATCGATTCAACTATGCTAAGGCCCCCATATAATCAATTAATAGATTCCCGTCCCCGCGCGCATGGTTTTTTTTCATTAAAATACGACTGAAAAAGCAAAAACTCTACCCTGTGTCTGTGTCAACACACAAACACGCGAGTCAGATCGTTTTATAGGCAACACTGTTCGCGATTTCGTGATGATGATGATGGATTAGGGTTTGGTTTCAGCACCACTTCGCGATCAATTTAATTGCAATGTAAAATAAAAAATATAAATAAAAACAGCACGCGCGCAGGCATTTTCGTCGACTTCCGGACGGGAATTTATTAATTTATTATATGGGACCTAATATCCTGCGAAGTGGATGCGATATGTTCGTCTTTATATGCAGATACGATATGGGCTTGACCGCATTAATACCGTAAATCCTCAATAATAAGCCGGGGCTAATTTTTATAGTTTTACCTTATTGACCAGCTAAATTTTGAGAACGATTTATTTTGTTAATATCAAGTCACCAAGGATGCATTTATGTAATGCAATATGCAAATCTCAATTTCTCGTGCTTAATAAAATTTGTAAGAAACGATTTTTTGTGATTTTAATGATATGAAATGAAAATTGCACAGTGAATTTTTATTTTTATTTTTAGGTTTAGTGAATTTTTCAGTCGTGTAGATCGGGTAGCCCTTTTAAAGAGGACTCATTTACGAGACCGGCCGTATTCTCGAGACAGGCTTATTATTGAGGATTTGCGGTAAGCAGTATTTTTAATAAGTTTTTTTGGCCAGAAACTTCACATATTATACTTATACGTAACGATATCTGGCAAACTTCTAAGAAAACCAAAACTCACTTCGGGTTTCGTGCTGCCTGATTCCGTGTGCAGCTCTAAGCGGTTCGGGTAGAGTTTGGCGTATCGCGTCTGCCACGCGGATGCGAAAGGTCCGCCCAGCTTCTTTATGTAGCCATGTATGATACAGTCCGACTCTACGGCGAAGCGAAACCACAACTCGGTCAAAGTCGTGACCAACTTCACGCCACTTAGCGGTTACGATCGAAAGAAACCTTTCTC
>WWPM01024784.1:0-26855 GCA_023279145.1 Glomeris maerens | reverse complement strand
CAAAATTACAAGAGCAACACTCAAAACAGTAGAACCTCTGCAATCCGGATAGAAATCAACCGGATTACTAGGGGTCTGGAACCGAATCCGTCTGATTTCAATATAGCGTTGTTCTGGCCATGAGAAATCGTCCGGAATATGGAGGGATCCGGGTTATAGACTACCAGGATATTACCGTATCAGTGAATAATATTATTTGAACCCTACTGGGTCTCTATGTAGAAAAATTACATCCGGGTCTGACATGGGTCCGCACGGATCAATGCATACGTTGGTGAAATCTTTTAAAGACTTGCGTATGGTGTCCTTATAGATTTGATAATTTGTATGAACGTGCATACCGGTATTGATAACGTTATTATGAACACGTTCATTATATGTCGCCATTAAATAATGAACGATTGTTAAACCAAAAACGTAAATCAGACGTAAATAAGACGTATTAAAAGGGTAAATTGAACACAGGGAAAATAGATTCAAGTAACCAGCGGTCACCGTCTGGGTTTTCTTGGTAAAATATACTATATGCTATATATTTTTATTTATCCGCAATATGATTTGTTTGTCAGTTTTGAACAATACGTTATTTTGTAATTTTAGAAGACTTTAACCTGCACATATCGCACCAAAGCAAAATGTGAGGTAGATTACTCTTGTTCTCACAGCATCAACGGTGTACATGCATGTCGAGTAACACAAGGGCATCCGGGTATTGTATCGTGCGTGCTGTGATATTTGTTACATTTTGATATTGAATCGAAGTTGTTCTTATGTGGGAATGTTTCATAGCCTATATTTTTTAAAGCGGGTATTTGTTGCATGCTTGTGTCCATTCAAATAGAAAGTTGTTAACTCCAGATTAGGTTTGAAATCAACTAAATGTGTGTCTATTTGAAAGTTTGAAAAGTTAGGAACATTTTGTGTATGTTGAAACTGATCAGAGTCTGTTCCACATCCTGTTTTACTGCAATCTGGGTAACACTTGAGGTGTTTATAGACTTGAAATTTGGTTTTGTTTGTCCGATTTGTTTCTCTCCTATTTTTTTGCAAAGTTTTATTTACCAGCAATGAATCCTGATTTAAGAGCTTAAAAGTGAACTGACAGCATGATTTTGGTTTTGTTTAACTGACAAATTTGCAGTGATGGTTTTGCAAACATTGCAAATCCCTCGCATGTTTCATTTTTTAAAATGGGGGATCTAAGAAAAAGTCGATAGTTTTCTCAGTTTTTTTGGGTATGCCATCCTGATTACTCCTTCCACTTTCGTTATCGAGATAGTTGGTGAATTGAAACACACCCATATTATGGCAGTCACAATATACCGAAATAGCACCTCTGGGCTTAGATGATACTGTACCTGGAAAAGTCGTCCATCCCAAAGGTGGGACGGTATTGTTTAGCTTTTATATCTGGGCAAATGTGTACGTTGAACCTGCCAACCACTCAAACGGTTGTTTTAACAATTTTGTTTGATTTGTTTTGCGTTTTTCTTTTTTGGTATCTTAGCGATATCCTGAAGCGCGGAGGTTCCGCCGTAGACGCGGCCATCGGAACCCTACTATGCGTTGGAGTGGTTAACGCGCACAGCATGGGCCTCGGTGGAGGCTTCCTTATGACGGTGTACAACAGGTGAGGTTTGGGCCCTGAGCTGCATATAGGGTGGTGTACGTGTACATATATACGTACGTACGTGCGATGACGCGAACCGATTGTACGGTCCGCAGGGAGAGCTGCTCGGCGCAGGTGATCGACGCGCGTGAAATGGCACCTGCCAACTCATCGGAAGACATGTTTCAAGGGAATCTGAACCTCACCCTACGAGGTGGGCTCGCGTGCACGACTCCTCTGAAGGATATCTTCGGTACCTTCGCTTTGATTGGCACGTTTCCCCATACCGCGTCCCCGTAGTCCTTAAGCTCTTTTTTGCCAGTAGTTTCTTACGTGTCTGTGTGTGTGTGTGAGTGTGTGATTTGTTGGTTGAGCGCGCGATGTTTGTACATATACGCATTCTGGGCTGAGCTCACTTGGTGTTGCCCATCGCTCTCGGGGAAGGTGGACTGTCGGTGGCTGTTCCTGGCGAGCTGCGCGGCTACTGGGAGGCCCATCAGCGCTTCGGCAAGCTGCCCTGGGCGGACCTGTTCGAGCCAGCCATTAGGATCTGCAAGGAAGGACACGCCATTGGCTTCCACATGGCAAACGCTCTCAGGGTGACGCGTGATCATATACTCAATGACCCGGCCATGAGGTAACGCGGCTGCGAGATGCACGCGCGCGCAAACACATTTCGGGTCGCAAGTGCCAAATTTCCAGACGTTTGTCGCCTGTTACTAGTGTCATTCAATTTCATAGTTTTTTTTTTCTGGAACATAACCAAATATCTGGATAATTGGTTAATTAAAAAAATGTAATTTCTGTTTAACAAAGTAAAATGATTGTATATAACGCAATTTTAATGGCTAAAAACAATGTTTAAACTTTCTACATTACGTACACGTAAATTATCATTTCTTAAACGTTTCGGTATTTCTTTTTTTGTCTTAAATCGATTTGGATAGCTGGAGTAAGATTTCGAGAAACTTTGTTTTCGAAATGGTTGTGGAAATCTAGTAAATTGATGGGGTTTGATTTGGTAGAAACTGCAAAATGGGGGTAACGCGATACGTAAGTGGAAATTGACTTTCGACCCTTGTGGTTGGTGTACGAGAGACGCAACGTTGCGTGGAAGCAAGCGATGTGAATGTTGTTCAATGGCAGGGAGGTGTACATAGATGCCACGACCGGAGAGGTGTTCAAGGAGGACGACATCGTGCGGCGGCCCATGCTGGCGCAGACCCTGGAACTGATCGCGAGCGCAGGTGCCGACGAGCTGTACGTCGGGGACTTGGCGCACCGTCTCGTGCAGGACATCAGGGCTTGCGGTGATTTGCGACAGACCGCGTGGCGGAAAAAGAGGAGGTTGCCGCGTGTGGGTGTGTAACAACTGCTCGTCCACGCAGGCGGCATCGTGACGTTGGAGGACATGGAGAGGTACCGACCCGCCGTCAAGGATCCGGTGGTCATCAAATTCTCCAACGGGCTTAGCATGTACAACGTGCCGCCGCCGGGCTGCGGGGTGCTCATGGGCATGATCCTCAACATCCTGGACGGGTACGAGATGAACGAGCAGAGCCTGCAGACTGACGAAGGTTCGGTGCTACTCTACCACAGGTTCACGGAGGCTTGCAAGTTCGCTTACGCCAGGCGCACCGAGATGGGAGACGAAAGCTTCGTTGACTTGAAGGAGGTACGCCTTTCCCCCCCCCTTCCCCACTCCTCCCCAAGAAAGATAGGGCAGTAAGGGGAAATTTAGGGGTTGGGTTTTATGGGCAACGAAAGCCCTTCCCCCCTTACTGCCTCACAACTCCTCGCGTAACGGAGTTTTTGTCGCTTGATCGCCGATGGTCGTTGAAAGCTCCTGAGGAACGTGACGTCGAAGGAGTTCGCGCAGTCCGTGCGAGAGAGAATAGCCGACAACATGACGTTTGACCCTTCGTACTACGGTGCCGTGCTCTACCAGCCCGACGATTATGGTACCTCGCACGTGGCCGTGGTTAGATATTTTCCTAGTCAGATTCAAAGCGCCACTGCCCTGTATTTTTCGGCACATTATCCTCGAGTGTCGCTACGTGCACATGTCACACGTACCTAAACGAAAGATTGCACGGCACGAAACGGGGGGGTTCTTACAAGTCCTTCAAATGTAGCCCCAACTTTTGCGATGTTCGCATATACTTGCTTACAAATCTCTAGAAAAGGTTGTAGTATTTTGCATTCATTCGTGTTTACGTAGTCGGCTTCCTTGTACGAACCCTGATGAAAGTTTATCTCGCTGGAATTTTACAAAAAAATGCTTCCTGCCATTTGAAATGAGATGACAAAATGGTATTGTTAAAGCCATTTTTGTGGTAATGATATCCTTGGCTGAATTGGAAACTGTATAGAGCTTGTTTCGGGGAAATACTGCCATAACAGGAAGCTAGATGAAAGTTAGCCCGGTCTGAAAACCTTATTCAGTATCGGCACAACATCCAAATTTCGTAATGACCTTTGGTATCTCTCGTTGGATAATTTGCCGAAAAAACACTGCGCATAGATGCGGAGAGTTGCGAGTGACGTGGAAAATGTTGTCTTGTCACAGATTGCTCCGAATGGCGATGCTGTGTCCGTCACAAGTAGCGTTAACCAATAGTACGTGGCTTCTTCCCATCGCTTTTTTTGCCATCACACGCGATGTATTTTTACTTTTCATTTCTCATGATGATCAAGTGAAAGTGCGCACGCACACACGAACGGTGTCGTACGCAAATAAATGTATATATCTGTGTGGTTTGTGGCTTGCATGTGGCAGTTTCGGTGCGAAGATCATGTCGCGCTCAACGGGAATTATACTCAATAACGTGATGGGCGACTTTTCCGCCCCGAATATCACTAATTATTTCGGCCTTCCTCCTTCGCCGGCCAATTTCATACAGCCGGGTAAACGGCCACTGTCGTCCATGTGCCCCGCAGTCTTTGTCGACAAGAGGGGCGACGTGGTCCTCGTCATTGGGGCCGCTGGTGGCACCAGGATCACTTCGGGAACATCACTGGTGAGACGGACATGGCTACGGATTTGTTGTTTATCGTGTTTTCCATGTTGCATTGAATTTCTCAAGCTCTTCTTTTCTCTCGATTGCGTTTCTTCAGGTGTCACTGCGCAACTTGTGGCTAAAAGAAGATATAAAAACTGCGATAGACGAGAAAAGGATACACCATCAGCTCTTTCCT
Organism: Glomeris maerens; assembly: GCA_023279145.1. Classification (NCBI taxonomy): domain Eukaryota; kingdom Metazoa; phylum Arthropoda; class Diplopoda; order Glomerida; family Glomeridae; genus Glomeris; species Glomeris maerens. The sequence goes on along the minus strand of WWPM01024784.1, from coordinate 22,048 downwards.
CAGCAGTTGCTCTTCGAGAAAGGCTTTAACGAGGTTTGAATAAACCGTTGAACGGTGAATTGCGAAGCGGCCATCACTGGCTCGGGTGATGATGGTAGATTTTGGACGAATGCAGGAAATGCTGGTGGCTCTCGAGAAACTGGGGCACGCAACCAAACAGTACGAGACCGGTGGACCTATCGTGGTGGCCATCTCGAGGTCCTCGGACGAGACGGGAGGAGTACTGCAAGCGTACGCTGATGCTCGCAAAGGAGGTGGCTCGGCAGGCTTTTGAGTGGACAAACTGCGATTTGAACAAAACCATTTCCTCCGCTCCAACTTGTTTTTTTTTGTCTCATTTTTCCCCCCACGAAACGAAAGAAAGGAAGATGGAAAACTTCTCTTATCGCATTCCAGTACAGGAGGAATATTTCTCGAATCGATGTCTCCTCGCTTGTTACGCATAATACGTGCGGTTGGTGTGCATTGACGTGATTTCACGTGGGTGTTTTCGCTGTACATAACGGTGTTTCAAATGCATTTTTTTGTAAATAAACTAAAGCTGATGGACCGAGCAACGGAACAGTGCAGACCTTTTTTTCCCGCTTGGAGCTTTTTAGCAAAGCGAAAGGGTCTTTTGGACGTCCCGTTAGCTGCCGTGTAACTGTCCGATGTTTCTTTTCTGGACAAAATGACGACACTGCATGTTTGATGAATTTTTTGTTGCGGATATCTGACACGCAAAAAGTGCTACTGCGATTTTTTTTTGAACTCTGTCGATAAGTTATTGTACATGATATGTATATACGGCATTTCAAGAAGTTTAACCGTTTTGACAACGCGGCTATTGCTTTGTGCCGATTTCACTTACACGACAACATGGATTCGATATTTATTCAGGCCAGGAGCATATTTAATATTTGAATTTCGATTTCAAATGCTCTGTGTTTGGTAATGGAGACAGAATGGTGGTGATTTACTTAAGGTTTTCAATTTCTTTGGCTGTTTGATGAACTTCATCTGCATGTATAAAATAAATAATTAAAGCAATTGAACTAACTGTATGTTCTGTATTTTGTTAATCGAGACAATCGGTATTTGGTTTTTAATTAAATCTTGTTTTTCTCCAGTCTTGGGAAAGTGGAAAGATTTTGAGTAAATGTACTTTGAATTATTGTAAATGTTTGGTACATTTACTTAGTTTGTTCTTATGTACACTCTTCTATAATATGGTATTTCATGTAGGTTAAACATTTTCAGGACTTGCTGAATAAAGTGAAATTAATGCTTGGAAAGTTGTTTTTTAACAAAGTTGGAACTGAAATTTTTCAAAGTCTACTTTCTTGACCGGTGTAATGGCGACCCAATTTTGCAAGCTGGTTTGTGCTCTTTATAATAGTAATAATCATGCGACCTCTGGGCATTTGTTTCTATGATTGACTCTGCAATATTTAAATATCAGGCGGAAAAATCCAGCGCAAAATGGGTCGATGGTGATGGTCACGTGATGGAATACGTTTAACTGTGGCTGCGCGTGATTGGTTGATACGGATCGTTATTCAACCAGAGGAGGCGGGGCAAGGGACGGGATACATCCACATCGGCTGCTCGCAACTTGCAGCAGACAAATATATACTCTCTCTATCTCTATGCAGTAGACGATGTCTTCTCCGATGTTACGTCTGGCGACTTTTCTCAGTCCAAGTTTTCCTGTGGAATATTACGAAACTGTTGCTCAGTTTTTAGAGGAAACTCTCAGAGTTTATACGAGTTTATTGTACGAAAGCAGGTGGCCGGGTCCACCAATAGGCGATGGCAGACCGGATCCATTCGCAACGGATGCTGTTGACATAGGTGCTGTTGCTATGAGACGAGGATGAACACCTTGCGCGCGAGGCTAGGACTCAAAATGGCGACTGGCGTGTACCGCTTTGCCAATAATTAATGTTCTAATAACTATTTATCCAATGTCTTATTGGCGCTTTTATATCGCCACACAGCTGAAAATATTCGTTTGCTATATGATGAAAATACATACATCTAATGATGGGACAAATTATGGTTTTGGCATGGTAACTTGAAGGTTGCATCTTGGTCGCAATTAAAAAGAAATGTGCTTCAACATGGTACATATATTACTTCCTGGTTTCCCCTATGTGTTCAGAAATATAAATCTTGGCTTCTTTCCAGTAATCTCCATGCATGAAATAATGACAATTGTGTTTGAAATCTTCTCAATTTTTTGACCTTACATGTGTGTGTATGTTTTACTAGGTTTAATTCCTAGCACATCATTAATTATAGTAATTATATTTAGTATTCATGGACAGCATCAGTTACATCCAGCAAGTGGATGCCAAAAATGTTCACATGGAACTTCTTCCGGTGACTTCGGTGCATTTACATTCAAAAGCAGAAGGCCAACCGGGAAACTTTGCAGACGTCTTGGTGCATTGTGACTTAAAGTATATGATCAAAATGCATTGAAATTGAAATTATACCGAATGGCGTTTAATTGTTTTTGGGATTGCCATCATTTTTATAGGGATAACGTTAAAGAATTTTTGGATCTACGTGGAAGCAAATGGGCATATTCCAACGAGAACTCGCTGAGTGGCAATCTTATCACCATACAAACCTTGAAAGACATGGGAGAGCACCCTAGTTTCTTTGGAAACCTGCTGTTGTCTGGTATAAATGAGACTTTGCGTATAGATATGCAAGCTTCGTTTTTTTAGCTTGGCATTTCCGTTGCAACTAGGTTTATAGTAAAGCTGGATTATTTCAGGCTCGCATATAAAATCCATAGAGATGATTGTCCAGAAGCAAGCGGATGCAGCGGCAGTTGATGCGAATTGTGCGGCAACCTATTTGAAGAGGAACGCGTGGGCACGAAACCATGTTTTCTGCCTGGAGTCCTGGGGTCCATTGCCCCCCTACCCGATCGTTGTAAACAGCCGCATGCCAGGTACGCTTAGATCTTCACAAATCCACTACATAAAAACTTGCTATGTTTGAATCTATTAAGCCTTTTAATCCCAAAAGCTACTTGTAAGGAATTATGAACTTGTCAATTTTTTTATAATGTATTTTAATTTGTTCCTATAGTTAGACATGGCAAACTATATTTATCATACCTGTATTATTTGTTTTGAATTGCATTACATACACTTATTCCGTCGGTACCAAACGACAGGCAAAATCCTTTTAATCATAATTTTGCATTGAAGTAATTTATTCATACATAGGAAAATTTGGGATCAAATCAAACGAATGAAGATTATAATCTAGTATTGGGGTTCAAGTATCAACTTCTGAAAGAAACGTATCTTCATGATAAAAATGAAATTGTGTATATTGTTACTGTATTTCAGATCACCTGAAGAAAAAGATAGTAAACGCGTTGCTTTCCATGAGTCAACATCCAATCTGGGCAAAGAAATTAGCCGAATTTAACGTAACCGGTTTTGCACCGAACGACGCTTCTTCGTACGATGTTGAGCGCAACATGATAAGCAACATCAAGGGACTCAAATTAGGTGCCGTTTACTACTAATTAAAGAAATTCAACAACGGAATCACTATGCGATGCCATAAATGTAATCTTTATTCTTAACAAAATAATAAGCATACAGCGCAACGGAGATTAAAAGTTTTTGTATAGACGGGAAATTCATTCAGTGTACTACCTCGTATACCAAAAATTGCTAGACAGCATGCCATCAGGACGAGGAACCCTGCCTTTTTGAAGGCAACTTTGCAGGAACGTTTCGAGTCGTATCAAGTAAACCTTTGAGTCGGTTGGCGTCACTGCTCTAATTTTTGGTAAGAAAACTTCCCACAGCAAGAGCAGCAGCTTCTGGAACTGGCTCTTGTACGTCGCTTGTAACGTGTGACCGCACACTTCAAGAAAGGTCAAGATTACCGTTGCTGTTATGTTTGGATGCGGATCTACAAAGAAAAGTTGTTGGAGATTGCGGCTAGGGCTAGGGAAAACATAAATTACTGATAGGACCCTGTTTCCTTGCCTAGGTTCAAGATTCCGCTCAACCAAGCCCATCCGTTGCCCAGGCCGTGCGGATGAGGTTGCGGCATGCCTTTAGGCATCGGGGACTGGATGATCGCGGCGTAGATGCTGGTGATGCCGGACATCCTCTTGATCTCGTTTTCGGACTCCAAGACGACATCGGTACCAGTAGTTGGATCGGACATGTAGAACGGCACCAGATAAGGGCAATTGGCGTATGCATGCGCCAGGAAGAGTTCTCCAAACTCCGGAATGGTCTTCCACAACCCTACGATAACCGCTGCTATTGGGAATGCGGCGTCACGGTGTATGGCCACGTAGTTGCCTTGACTCTATCGAAATTTCATTTGTAAGTATTCTCAGCAGCAGATTAAATAGCTACGGTATACATTAGTAATCAAGTTTGAATAGTTTGCTTTACCACAAATTTCTTGGCCATCTGGTCGAGAATAAAAGCTCGGCCAGCAGGATGGGATGCAACAAGGTTACCGTTGGTCAGCCTGGTCAGTTTGTCTAGACAATTCATCAGTTGCTCGCTAGAATGCGATGAGATGGCATTGATGGGAGCGCATGCCGCTTTCATCAAGTCAAACTTGTAGCGCGTAAGCTGTGCGAAAATACAATCTTAAGGTTTAGTTGCACAATGATTTTCTATTACGGTAAACTTGTATTAATATAGAAAAACCGGTTTGTCCTGCTCGATTTGGCGGTACGACTCTGCCACCGCTTCCCTTTTCTCCAAAAGGGCCCTGTAACGATGGACCGCTTTCTCGTCCCGATATCTTTTCCGAGCTGTGGCAAGTGGCAAGTTACTAAATTTGAAATTATCAAGTCACGAACAAATTTTGCATGTCGTACTTGAATTTATTTCCGTTGCTTGATTCGTAACAGTTTTCTGTACAATGATTGTCTTCTCTGCTTTAGCTGCTGCACTTTTTGCCGCTTCTGCAGCTGCTGCGGTCTCGGCGTTAATTTTCTCTACAATACCCGGGTTAATTATAAAACTGCTAAGCGGCACTTGGCTTTGCGGTTACAAACCGACTCGTATTACACGTACCTATTGCATTTGCTATTACACTGTGGTAGTTTCTCAGTCTGTCAAGTAATTCTTGCGCTTTCTGTACATTAACAGGAGTCGGACCTTCTTCTCGACATTGCAACACAATCGATTGCATTCCCGAGTTGATGGTGGCAAGTGAATTCATAGCGGTAGCAGCTTCGCTCGGCAGAACGGTGGACTGACTTAAGTGCGCGGTGAGTTTCACGATATCGTCATACAGTAAATTCACATGCTTCTGCAAGTTCACGATCTGATCCAACCGTTCCTTCTCGGCAGCTTTCCTATGACAAATGTTTTCGCGTATTGAATCTGTTATGATTGCAACTGATGTACCGATCACGTTATTACTTTTTGGCCGCCGCTTCCATTTCTAACAGTTTGCGTTCTTCTACAGCACGGATTCTTTCGTCCATCAACTGCAAGAAAGGAAGATGTAAGTATACTTAAGGGAAACCGCAAAATTCGTTGTGTATAATATGTACATACTAACTTGAAACCTTAGCACGTTCGCCTCTTTGAATTTCTGCAGCTCTAGTTTGTCTTCCTCAAACCTGGACAAATTAAGAAATATTGGAAATGTTAGTTAGCCAAGGTGCCCTGACATGTTTGGTCAGATACTTGCTCCGCAACATAGCTTGATCGTATCCTTTCCATTTGGCGTTCACTTTCCAATTTGCGCTTGAAAAAGCTGTCCCTTTCATCTTGAGCTGCCTTATTGTATATTTCACCTATGCAACTGGCAAAATGTTTTCTTCGTTCCTCGATGCTTCTCTGAAAAGTATTCAGATGTCGTTATAAGAAAATGCCTTAAAATTAACCAATGCAATTGGACTTACAAAAATACTCAATTATATTTACCTCTGCGCATGCCCTTAAGAAGTTTTCACGTTCCAATATTTGCGAATCGACATCGGATGGTACATGACCAAAGTCAACTTGGTCATCTACTGTTGGGCAATAATCGACAATAACACGTGGGACCTTTTCAGGGGAAGTTTTCCTAGTGCGAGTAAATGGGCTTTTATTCTGGACAAAGTTTTGCTTTTCCGCAGCAAACTCGAAGCAAGCAGGGTTCAAACATTTTCGGAAATTTGACGCATCTTCCACGATTTCCTACGTCAATTAAAAATTAACAAGCAAATGAGTTAATTGTCATGCATCAGGCGCTTAATTATTATACTGTACTTTATTATATTTATTTTATCGTACAAACCTTTATGACGTCGTTCGACCAATCGCGATCATACTTTAATTTACCCTTTTCTGAGCATCGCAATGCTTCTGCTGTTACCCTGCCTTGTGCTTTTGAAACTGGCATTTTGGTCTTTTGGCTTTCAAAAACGTACATCAAGGCCTATGTGTATTCAAATAGAGTCGAGTGGTGGAGCCAATAATGAATAAAAAAGTAAGGTAGCGCCGTAGGAGTATTTCACCAACCCGACAAGATTGTGACGTCATCATCTGCGTTCGTCACCGACCCCAAACGCATTGTGACGTCATCAGAGTGCTTTCCGTTCCTGACTGGCTGACGGAAAAGGTCGTTTCATGGGCATGGCCTGGAGTAGAGCGGCGTTCATGGATTAGTCTCGCCTGGCAAGATAGTAGGGGGCGGGGTTTTAGGCAAGGTAGCTTTGCTATTGGTTCATTCATATCATTCACAATTATAAACCGATTTTGGCTTGTCGCCGATTGTCACTACTAGATTAGCGAAGCAAAACTCATTAGTAATGGCATCGAACTGGTGCTTGGTTTGTTTGGTAAAAACGTCCCAGTTATAGAATTATCCATTATTTGTAGAAAATGGAAGCAAAAATTAGATACTGCACGAGACATAATTTCAATCTTAAATCTGGTTCATATACAAACGACCAACAAATCATTCCCGGGAGAGCTGAAAAATATAGAGCCGGATTGCATCAGAATATTCTTCGCTTCCCGGATCAAAAAATATCGCCATAATCACGCCCTCTCCCTCCAACTTCGATGATTGGTTGGAATGTAAGCCAGTCGAATTGCGTTATATCTCATTAGTAAGCTCGCCTCCGGCCGGGGCGGTCACAAGTCGACTCGTCCATCGGTCGAAGGTCGAATTACGAGTTGGGGGCGCCACCGTCGCGAATATCGTTAAGGAAAACCACGTGCGTGAGGGAGCTGGATGTGCAGGAGATTGCTTCTCGGCACACTGCTGAAATATCGCCAGGGTTTTTCGGTCGTCGTCCATTTATTCAGCAATGGCCCTGGAGACTGCGACCGAGAGCATCGACGGCCAACAAGGATGCCCCTCCATGAAAAAAACATCTAATGACGACGGTAAGAGCGATCGAAATAATTCCGTCTGCTGCATCCTTGCGCATCCCGCAAATACGGATTTGGTTGGAGCCAGTTGCATCGTTATTTTCGGCCATCGACCGCCTTGTGAACAACCAATCGGCCAACAAAAATATTCCCCTGCAATTTCGTTTAATTCCACGCCTCATCGACCTCATAATTAATTAATATTTGGGTTATTTGCATGTTTTTTTTTTTACAAAATTCTCAGAAAATACAAGGTCACTTGAGAACACGTGGGATGAGACGATAGTTTCCTGCACAAATTTGTAACCTAACTTCGAACGGAAACGATCATTCTGCGAAATTAGTTGAGATTGCAGGGATGTATACGCGATTATGGCTAGTAATTAGCGGGATAATGCGGTGCAATCCTGTATGTAGGCTGTTAATAGTGCGGTCGGGATTGTTTTGCGAGAGGATGTGAGGAGTAAAAAAAGAGTGAGATTGTGGGGCCTGCGATAGAAAGCGAGCCACTGCAAACAGCAGCTATGGCCGTCGCAAAATTTTAATGGAGCGTATTTCTGTGCGTGCGCAGCGCGCAGACGACGCTCGGTTCGTTCGATGTAATCTCGCACGCGTGACGCAATAACGCGAAATTAGTGAGTGGGGCATGGCAGAGAGGCTATGGAACTTTTCTTTGCTCTGCAGTATAGCCGACCGTCAGGTTAGAGCAGGGGCAGGGAAACGAGAAACCGATTTTGACATCCTTGTTGGGATCATAGTGCAGCGAATAACGTAAACTTGTCATGTGATTGTGAGAATAGGAGGGGGGAGTTGAAGGAAAGAGCAATGTCGTCAATGTCGTAAAAATTTATAAAGTTGACTTTGAGAGGGTGATTATGTAGATAAAAAAGCGGGAAAACCGGTATTTTGAAATCTGGTTGGTGAAGTACGATAGACCGCGGGTTGATTCATCGCCAAGTTGGTGAAATATCAAAAAACGGATGTAAATTAAAAAAAAAATTATTTGTCTCCAAATTTGTTTAGCACGTCTATTCTAAGAGCTGTAAAGCAGATTTGAAATGATCTCTGACATTGTTTTGTTCGTAAAGAAGAACTTTCAATTTGTGTTAATCCTATCCTATAAAAAGAATTTTTTTTGTCTAGATTCAGCACTTTTTGTATATAATAACGCTTATATGCTGTTGCCTGGAAATACGTATTGTGATAACATTTACATACGATATACTTTTGAGCAAAGTTTGCCTATTTAATTCTTCACAAATCTAAAAAATTCAAACTATTAATTATAATAAGTGGCGTATCGACCTGCGGCAAATCGTCATACTTTGTCTAGAGTTGGGTAATAATTCCGAAACTGATTTTTGTCATTTTTGAAAGGTATGGCAATAGATTTTTTTGGGGGAAAGGATATCACATTGTAAATTGTTTTGAGAATCCTAATGAACATATACATGATTACGATAGTTATAAAAACATTAAGATTAATAGATTGATTGTGCAATTCAATTGACCTCGAGATATATGCAACCTATAATAATTTATAGTCAGTTTTGTTGGCTTATATCCTATCGGATTTCAACTAGTTGAAAGCAAAACGTTAAAAATCCACTTACTTAATTAACATTATGCGATTGTGTGAGGAGAAAACTAATATTTTTTTTGCTGTTTAGCTTCAAAATTGGAAGCTTTGATATCCTGTGATTGGCTGACATGAAAAATAATATAGTTTCGTATTTATTTATTCACACTTTTCACTTTGGTTGTTTAAAGGAATGCAGTCAACGAAAACTTGTCTGACACCTTGTATAAAAACATGGTCAAAGTTGCAGGTTACTGTCTGCCAAGTTTCATTGTTTATGTGTGGCTTCAGTATTTGCTATAGCTGTATATGTTTGATTTTACCGATCGTACGATTGCTTGACCAAATGCTGATAAAGAAAGGAGTGGTTTTCGATTGAAGGTTACGTCTATTGGCGCGATTTGTATTTTAGCTGCGGAAGGAGGGGGGCGCAAAGAGGGGAATAGCATCTTGTGACTTGCCAGAAATAGACTTTTGGGGCTGGGAATTTATAGAGATAGAAGAAAAAAAGAAAGACAGTGTTCGGTTCAGCGCAGCACTGCAGAAAGACGACTGACTATATAGCTTCGCAATTATTTGCCTGTCCGACGTCATCACTTCATAATCACTCCAGTATTTCGAATGTTTTCAGGCCGAGAAGAGAATTCGAAAGACGCGCGTTGTGACGTCACGGCAACGGCCGGTGTCGAAGCGCCGTTGCTTAATGGGCATTCGAATGGGGCGCATGGCTTGAAAGACGAAGATGATCGCAGTTCTAGTCCAACGGAAACGGACAGTTGCAACGGCGCCGCAACGACATCCAAACCCGCAAACAACAGTGCTAGGAAGCGAGACGTGCAGAGTAAGAAAAACAAGAAAAGACGAAATGGAAATGGGCACTTGAACGGAAACGGAGGGGAGCAGACAGCTCAGTCGAACAGCGAAGAGCCAAAATCGGATTCCATTTTCATGCAAGATGTTGGGTTTACGGTCAAGATTGTACCACCGTATACAGACTCTTTTGATATTCAGGTGATAATTGCTAATTGTACTGACTGAAACATGTCAAAATTACTAATGAAGACTCTGTGTATGTTCATGTAATGTTTGATGAGTACAGGTTAGCTCGATGGAACTGGTGCAGGAGATCCATCAGCTGCTGATGGATCGCGAGGACACGTGTCACCGCACGTGCTTCTCGCTGCAGTTGGATGGCAATGTGCTGGACAACTTCGCGGAGCTGAAGAACATCGAGGGTTTGCAGGAAGGATCGGTCATCAAGGTTGTGGAGGAACCGTACACGATGCGAGAAGCAAGGATCCACGTGCGGCACGTCAGGGACTTGCTGAAGTCGTTGGATCCAAGCGACGCGTACAACGGAGTCGATTGCAGCTCGCTTTCCTTCCTCAACGTCATAACCCAAGGAGATATCTTAGGTACTTTTGTCTCGAATTTACCTGCGTTGTAATGAATCTCTTGACGGTGAATTTTTTGTTTTGTTTTGTTTTTTGCCAGAAAAGAAAAAAGCACGCCAGGATTCCGCAAGATGCACACCACCCGACTACGTAATGCCGGATTCAAAAGAACGCCCGCTTCTTCCGTTACAACCTCTGTTGAACGTACAGAAGGTAGTCCTTGGATTCGGATCGCATGTCGGGCCATCGTCCATTTGTATGCAGACATAAATAAAAAAATGGCCTAAGTTTGGACTTTGATTCTTGTACAGGGTCCGCAATGTCTCAAAGTCCTGACAGCTAGCGGTTGGAATCCTCCTCCTGGATTAAGAAAGATGCACGGTAAGGAAAACTCAAGTGAGAATAATGTTCCGCAAACCAAACGATGCGTATATCACCTGAATGTATTGTAACAGGAATGAGATTTACTTTAATGTAATTAAATATTAAGCTGTTTATTTGTACGCGAATGATTTGCTGTTGTTTCTGTTGTAGGTGACTTGATGTATTTGTACGTGGCTACGCTGGAGGGCCGGCGTTTCCATATAACCGCGTGCACCCGCGGCTTCTTCGTCAACCAATCCACGGAAGAAGAGTTCAACCCAAAACCGTCTCCTCCGAATCACTTATGCCACTCGCTTATCGAACTCCTGTGCCACATGAGCGTGGCTTTCAAGAAGAATTTCTCCAACTTGCAGAAGAAGAGAACTCAGCGGCACCCGTTCGAGAGGGTGGCCACGCCGTACCAAGTGTACCAGTGGACAGCTCCACCACTTGACCACAGCATCGACGCCATCCGAGCCGAAGATGGTGCGTGCGAAACGTTTCAATGCGGACGGTACCTGTTACGGCGTTCCTTGCAATGTATATATTACAGCATCGTCGTCTAAACTCGGGTACGAGGAACACATCCCCGGCCAGACCCGGGACTGGAACGAGGAGCTGCAGACCACGAGGGAGTTGCCTCGCAAGAGTCTTCCCGAGAGGCTGCTGAGGGAACGCGCCGTCTTCAAAGTGCACAGCGACTTTGTAGCGGCCGCGACCCGCGGCGCGATGGCAGTCATCGACGGCAACGTCATGGCCATCAACCCGGGCGAGGAAGCCAAGTACGTGACGTGAACGAATAGATGCATGGTGGCCACATAGCTTTGTCTCGGTTCTTATTGTTTAACGTGGTTGCCAAACGTGTAGGATGCAGATGTTCATCTGGAACAATATATTCTTCAGCCTGGGATTTGATGTCCGTAATCATTACAAGGAGCTCGGAGGTGATGCGGCCGCCTTTGTGGCACCGGTTAGTCTCCTTTTTGCGTGACTTTGCCATGGTTGGTACATGACCTTACGTTACTTTCATATGCTAAGGCCGTAAAACTATTTTTCATAAAAACCAGGAATAGCCCTTGCATAATTCTTGGACAAATTGGCAAAAAATGTTAGAATAAAAATAGATGCAGTGCAATTATTCAGTATGGGAAATGTTGATTTTCTATGAATTGAAATTATACAACGGAATTTTATTCGTATTAAAAATGTGAGTTCTAGAAATAGTTGTGTTTTAATTGGGCACTGTTTACAAAGTCCATAGGAAGTTGTTACTTATTATGGGGCGACACTTGTACGAACACTGGACTTTGTATCGATTTGAATCCTTAGATGTTGCATTGGTTTTATGTGCAGAGAAATGATCTTCAGGGTGTGAAAGTGTACAGTGCAGTTGATTTAGAAGGATTGTACACCCTGGGGACAGTTGTGGTCGATTACAGGGGATATCGTATAACCGCGCAGTCCATTATCCCAGGTATGCGTGTTTGCTCTCGATAACATGCCAAAGGAAAACGTTAAGTAAATGCATTCTAAATTCATCAAGGCATTCTCGAGCGTGAACAGGAACAGTCCGTAGTCTACGGCTCGGTTGACTTTGGCAAGACCGTCGTCACTCACGAGAAGTACCTGGATTTGGTAATTGAAATCTTAACTGAACAAATATTGCTTGCTTTGTGTAGTGCGATTGCGTGTTGCAAATTATTCGGAACGATTCAGTGGAGTTCATTTCACTGTGCACTTTCAGCTTAAAAAAGCGGGGCAGCATCTCAAAGTATTACCACACAGGTAAGGGAAACCTTGTTGTTGGGCGTGATTTCATCGTGTTGTTTCACGTGATCGGTCGATTTGCAGTGTTCTGAACGAAAAGGATGAGAAAGTGGATATTTGTTCTTCCGTTGAATGCAAAGGCATCATTGGCAATGACAGTCGACATTACATTCTCGATCTCCTGAGAACCTTTCCTCCGGATGTCAACTTCCTAAAATGTGAGATAGAAAGTTGTTTTAACTGTTATTGTTCTCAATGTGTCGATTGCTTTCTATTTCGAAATAGTGCCAGGCGTGGAATTGGCAAAAGACGTGAAAATGTTGGGATTCCCTATTGAGCACAAACATAAGCTTTGCTGTTTACGACAGGAACTGGTTGATGCTTTTGTGGAGTAAGTTTCACCGCAAAGCCGAAATTTGTCCGTAAAACTGTTTGCTTACGAGTTTGGATGATGATGGTAGAACTCAGTACATGACATTCATAAAGTATGCTGCATTTCATCTGCAACAGTTGGGACGTAGAGCCCCACAACCGAAAGAGAAAGAAAACGCCAAGGTTAATTAATTTGCAATTTATATCTCGCTTGTATTTAGTTGGAGCCGCGTCATTTGTATTTGTCCACATACAGTGCCTAGAACTGAAAGACATAGACATCGACGATGACTCGGATGCAAAAGTCGATGCCAAGTCGAACGGCAGTTGCGTTGCCGATATGCAAAAGGAAGTGGTTGCGAGTGACAAGTCAAACGATGAAGCCAAAAAATTAGTCGAGTCTATCACCGAAGGGGAGAAGAAAGAGAGTGAGTTTCAATAACAAATTCAAAATGCATACAAATTATTATAGTCCTTACTTTTGGTTGTCCGCACACTAAGCCCTTGAAAAGTATATTTGACTTTTTTTAGAAATTGTCAAATTATTGAAATAATTGTTACAAAATTGATGCTGATCATTTGATTGATGCAAATAAGGTCATTGTGCAATAGTATGATTTGAAATGACAGAAAATTTAGCAGCGCAATGCATTTAGTTTCGTAAAAAATGTGTAACCCTTCAAATTATTAATTGTAACGAGTCAATTGTTGCATTTTAGTGGAGCAGAGCACTAGAGAAATAATACAAAAAGCTTGCGAAGCTGTTGGTTCCTTGAAAGATTCAGGTGATTTTACTTTGTTAATTAGCACATTTCAGATGTTCTTCTATCTTGATATTGGTTTTCTTGTGGACAGAATTTGACATCCGTTTCAACCCGGACGTGTTCTCTCCCGGAGTTCGGCACGTGGATCCTGAAGTGCGCAAGATGTTTTTAATATCGTAGTCGCTAATGTTTTGATTACATTAGAAATTTATCACGTAGGGAGATCAGCTGAAGCGAGAGCGACAATTGGTGAAGAACGCTGCCAATTTCCTTCTCACCGTTCAGATCCCCGGATTTGTAAGTTTAACATTTGCGATAAACTTGAATTTTTGTATTCATTTGATGTTTTAAAAGCTGAGGGATTGCGCCGATCACACCGCGTCGCCCATCGATGGAGCAACTCTTTCCGAGGCATTGCATAACAGGTATGGAAATTGGAAAATGATGATTCACATCCACCTAGTTTGCTGTTGAGAATCTTTATAACATTTGTCTTAAATTACAGAGGTATCAATATACGGTACCTTGGCAAGATTGCCGTCTTGTTGGCCGAAGTTCCTCAGCTTGAACACATTCATGTCAGTTATGGTTTTGATTTGTACGCGTTTGTGTCTTTGAACGGATCATTTTGCATTGCAGGCGATCGCCGTTTCGGAATTGATTTGCCGCACAGTGAAACACGTGTTCACCGCATTCATGCAGACTATTGATATGATGGCTCTGTCCGGTGCCATCTGTCATTTCCTCAACTGCTTTCTTTCGTCGTGTATCAACCCACATGTGCCGATATCGGCAGATGAGGTTTTGTATAGACTTCCGCAGTTATCGGTGCTGCTACTACTAACTTGGCCGGTGTTATTCGACCAAGCACTTTTCTACTCTTTCAGCTCCAGTGCAAAACAATGAAGAAGAAAAATCGACGCAGCAAGAAAAATAGCTCGTTCGTTATGCTCGGTGAGTCGGAGAATGCGATTTCAGTTTTTAATCCCTGGTTTTCGTTTACTGCTGTACTCTGGTTTGAATGCCTAGGCGAATGAGGTCGTTTCAAATGTACTTTAGACTGTACTTTGTGCAATCAGAATAATGTACTATTCAGAACAAAATAAATGGAATTAAGGGGCATCTATAGTTTTAAACAAGGCTCTACACTGAGTCGTCAAAAAATTATGACCCTCTGACGTTTTTCAGGAAATTAGCATTGATTTCGCTGCAGCTAATTGGTCGAGGACCCAACCATATTAAAAAAATATGGAAGCAGGTTGTTTACCATGACGGTAGAGAGGTTTTAGCCATGTTTTGCAGCTGATAGAGGGCCAGACCATTGTACATAAATAGGGAAGCAGGTTGTTTACCATAACGGCAGAGCGATTTTAGCTATGATTTCGCAATTATGACTATTCACCTCAGTACTTCGTTGGGTCAACTTTTGCCTCCAATACTGTGGCTATTCTTCTTGGCATTGACTACACAAGGTGTTGAAAGGTGGGGCAAGGAATATGACACCATACCTGATAAATTGCACCGTTCAGTTTTGAGATTTGATGGTCGTGTACCCAGCTTCCTGATGGATCTTTCAACCTCGTCCCACAAATGTTCAATTGGAGTAAGATCTGGTGATTGTTGGGACCATTGAAGCAAGTTGAAGTTTCCCTCATGTTCTTGAAACCACTCCTCCATAACAACCTGGTGACATATTTTTTTTAATATGGTTGGGCCCTCTACCAACTGCAGCGAAATCAATGCTAATTTCCAGAAAAACGTCAGGGGGTCATACTTTTTTGGCCACTCAGTGTATGTGAGCTATTTATCTTCAGCAAGGCATTTCAAAGGGCTATTCTATCGAGGAATACATTGTACACCGAGAGGAAATTTTGAGATTTAGACAAGGCTGTCTTATTTTTGTTCGTTTACGCGTTTTTCTTGCTTGTTTTTCGTAGGGAGCAGCGATTGGACGAACCTGACACCGAAATCTTTATGGCGCGATCTCGAATCGGAACTGAAGTCTTACTACGGCTGGGATCTGAAAGTTGACGGGGTCGATGCGGCAGTGGAAACGTACAAGCTTCACAAAGTGTCGCTATTAAGGTCGTTCTGCCTGAAGACCGGTATCCAAATCTCGTTGCACGAGTACATCTTTGACAACAAATACCGGCAGACTTTCACTGAAGACGATGTAGTCAATATATTCCCCGTAGTCAAGCATATCAATCCTCGGGTGAGTGACTGAATGATCGATCGATCGAATTTGAAACTAACCGGATCGAGGGTTTGTCTTTCAGGCTTCCGACGCGTATAACTTCTACACTTCCGGCCAGACAAAGATCCAGCAAGGCTACCTGAAAGAAGGGTACGAGCACATTGTTGAAGCCCTTAATCTACTGAACAACGTATACGGTGCCCTGCATCCGGAGATCGCGCAGTGTCTGAGGATGCTGGCGCGTCTCAATTACATCATGGGCGACTACCCTGAGGTATAAGCACGTAAATGGATTGTAATTCGCCGGAATGTTGGGAACATTTCAACATTGTTTGCTTTATGTAGGCGATGTCGTACGAACAGAAAGCTGTGCTGATGAGCGAAAGGGTAAACGGTATCGATCACCCATACACCATCACGGAATATGTGAGTAATATAGGGTAAAATTGTAGCATTTTTGTGACTTAATGCGGAAGCTTACACAGAATTGGTTTTTCAGACTCACCTGGCACTGTATTGCTTTGCAAACTCGCAAGTGACGACTGCGCTCAAGTTGTTATATCATTCGAGATACCTAATGCTGATCGTGTGTGGGGAAAATCATCCCGAGATCGCTCTGCTAGATGTAAGATCTTGAGATGAAACTATATTTCTTTTGTTGGAAATGAAGCATTTCTTGTTTTTTTTTTTTAGAGTAACATCGGACTGGTCTTGCATGCTGTTGAGGAATATGATCTCTCGCTACGTTTCCTTGAAAAAGCTCTCAATTTAAACATCAAGTTTGTTTTTTCTACTTATTTCCGTAGTTTCCTGGTTCGATTGCATTGACCGGCTCGGTTATTAATGTAGGTTTTACGGACCACGGAGTCTGAAAGCGGCGGTGAGTTACCATCTGGTGGCCCGCACTCAATCATGTTTAGGCGACTTTAGGGGAGCGTTGCAAAATGAAAAGGAGACTTACACAATATACAAACACCAGGTATTTAAAGTTTATTACGTGAGTTTGGACAGGATGGGTTGAAGGGAAATGCTATATTCACGTATACCTGTTTGAATAAACAGTTGGGAGAGGACCACGAGAAGACAAAAGACAGTTCAGAGTGCCTTAAACATTTGACGCAGCAGGCAGTTGTCCTTCAGAAAAAGATAAACGAGATGTATGCCGGCAAAATAGGCAATTCAGCCTTTCCTCCCATCCAAGTAAAGTGAAAACATATTTGTCGTCGTGCTTCTATTGGAATCTAATTATCGATTCACAATTGCTTTTTTCACGCCAGATACACCCGCCACCAATGGGCAGTGTGTTGGACATGCTGAATGTTATCAATGGAATCCTTTTCGTCCAGATAAGGTACTGGAGCTATATATTTTATTTGCGAGAAAGAGAATTATGTAATGGCTTTTACAAGTCCTTACTTTTTGATGTCCGCTTAACGCCCTAATCCTTACTCAAATATTATTCAGATTGATCCAGTGCATTTAATCAATTTGTTTATTCTCTCAATCCTATTTGTGTTGAAATGGCAGGGTTTTCGGGTTTTGAAATTAACAATTTAGACCCTGGTTGTATTTTTAATTCATCAGAGCATACAAAGTCCTTAACCCTTTCTTTTTTAGGGTACAAGTTGTGTAATTTTGTGACCTTATTTCTTATGCACAAGCCAACAAGATATTGAGAACTTCAAAGCCGAGATAGAACTGTCGCAGAAGAAAGAGTTGGAAAATGGCAAAGCACAAAGTTTCAAGGGTGACGTTGACAGTGCCAAGAAGCCGATCGAGGATGTTCCGGCGAGTCTGTTGCAAGAGCTGGATGTGGTGGGAAGGTGAGTGAATACTTCAGGATCCAGACTGAAATTAATAGACATTGTCTACATGCCCAGGGTGTAGTTGTAGTTTCCAAAACAAACGTGAAGCAGAACCCAGTACGGTCTACTGCCGCCCGATCACCAAATACGATTTGTTAAACGCGCAGTGCGACGCGAAAAAAGACAAAAATAACTAACTTCATTTGTAGACGTATCTGCACAGTGTTCTTCCAAGAGTGCAGAGTGTTGCGTATAAATATAGCAGGCAACGTGTCAAAAAAAACCCCTCTACTAATGTAGCTTTTTACACGAGCGGTCCCATGGCGCAAATCATGTCAGTGGTTAGAGATAGTTGTTTAGAAGAGATTTATAATTTGTTATGCGACACTTTAGACGGCAGTTTTGTTGCAGTTATCGTGTCGGTTCTAGTGAGAAAACATCCCCATAGTGCATTGTTGATGCGTGAGAATCACAGTGTGAAAGTTCTAGTTTTGCATTCCAGTCATTCTACCTTATAAAGTTCTAGTATTAGTGTAGGTGCCTTTATTTTGTTGGGGAAAAAAAAGGTGGTATATAGGAAAAGGCAGTGCACAGTAGGGACATTTGTGACAAGGTAGTGAACAGATTTATTCCCTTAAATTGCGGATATTGGATTGTGCAAAAATGCTGCGCAATAATTCTGACACGGATTTAAAGGGTGCAATAAATTAATTAGGGAAAATGTTTGTTTTTATTATCATTGCATCCAGTGATTGTGAAATATAGTTGGATTGGCTTGTATGCGATGTCTTTTGGCAGGAAAGCACGTACGATTATAACGATCTCAATTAAGATGGAATTAAGATGCATTTCCAATATCTTCTCTTTGGAATTTAGCAGTTCTGAACTATAAAATAAGTAGTGTTGCGCAATAAACTTATGACCAATGGCCATTTTGCATTGGTCGGAGTTAATTTACAAATGGAATTGAAGAATCGAAGATTTATTTTTAGCCATGACAGTTCAGAAAAATGACACGTACCGTACCAACATCGTAAAGGCATTGCAGAAAGGTCGTGATTTTCCTAACGTAATCTTATGCAAGGCATGCAATTGATGAATGAAGTAAATATAATGCAAGTACAGCAGTAGATAACAAAAAATTTGGCAGATTGTTTGACAATTGAATTCAGAAAAGTCCCGAAACAAATCTACTAAAATGTCATTTATTGGGAATCTTGCTGACCCAAATTGTGAGTGGACAATGTTTTGTTCTGAGATATTTACTTGCGTCATTTTCTTTAAATTCTGCAAAAAAATGCACATATGACGTATTGATCGTGTTGACATTGTTATCAAGAGGTTTAATTGTCAGGTACGCGAGTTTACAGCGCAGTTGTCCCTAATGTCGTACGTGGAAGTACAATGTACGACAGGCAGTTCAGTAAACTTGCTTTTTTTGAATTCTGCTTATTGCTTGGGATTTAATTTCAACCTTGATTTTTTGTTATGAAGGTTGGATTATGTTAGAATATTTTTTGTATTAGGAATATTTTCAAGGGTCCGGCAGGCAAATTACATAATATCAGTTTCTAAATGGACTCTGTTGTTGTTTGAAAGAATGCTTGCGATGCACATGTGCAGCCATCTTTGCCAACCGATTACAATTATCGTGTTTTTTTGTTAGTTTTTTCTTATCCTTGTGTGAACCTGGTCATTCCGAAATGCCGGAATGAGAAAGAAGCATGTAATATGCGGTGGCAAATTGAAATCTTGGCTCCGCCATGTTTGTAGCGAATGTGTAACAACGCTCGTAGTTATTTTTTGATTGCCAATGTTGTAGTCTGCCAGGTGGGAAAATGTTACGGGTGTATGTAACCGTTTAGATTTCTATTTTTCTTACGTTAGAGTTGCAATACTTTATAGTATAGTACTATAGTTGTTATACCGTTCTAAAAAAAGACACGGACATCAGGCAAGCGTAGACATAAGATTTTATAAATACGCAGTAAGTTTTTCTAAATAAACTGTTTATTTTCCACAACGCATCGTCCTATCATTTGAATTTGTTTTTCAGGAACTGAAGCACTTGGTGCATCGCGTCTCGGCCTAAAGTCCCTTCCAACCAATGCATCTCCATTATAATTTTGTTTCCAATTTCTCGAACGCAGATTTTGCAGCGGAGTACCGGTGACGTAGTGGTTTCTTCTTTAGGCTTCACGCAATGAGATCCGTTTACTTCTGATTTTTCTTTGGTTTCTTTTTCCTTTTTGAAGTATAATTTATTTTTTTTAGTGTTTATAGCGGGTAACTGGACTGGACATTTGTTTAATACACACTTGGGAAGTG
This sequence comes from Glomeris maerens, assembly GCA_023279145.1. NCBI lineage: Eukaryota > Metazoa > Arthropoda > Diplopoda > Glomerida > Glomeridae > Glomeris > Glomeris maerens. The sequence continues at coordinate 2,118 of WWPM01024784.1, read as the reverse complement.
CTGGCGGGGCAATCGTGATTTGGATCCTTCCGCTTGTCCATCAATAAAGCTCGCCGTTGCCTTCGTTGGTGAGACCACGTGACGGCAGCCGCTGAGAACTCGAAAGATGCCAAATTTCCATTGGAAGCGTGTTTGGAAATTGTCATCTGAACAAAGTGGACAATAGCATTGTGCATTTACTCACAACAAATACTTATTTGCAGATTAACTTTTCAGACGAATTAATGTAACCTGGAGTTGCATTAGGTATTGCTTCACTTTCTTGATGATGTCTGGGACCGTGTGCGATCCGTTGCACTGGTGCCGTGGCATTTCGAATGTTAGCGGTCGGTTTTTAGCTGGCCGTGCATTTTTTGACACCTGTTTCAAACATTGTTGCAGTTAACATTATATGTATTTACAAGGCATACCAGTTGATTGGTAGTTGAGACAGTAATTGTTATATTATACTAACTTTTGTTAGAGGAATTTCATTTATGAAGCTCCAAGCAATTGCCCATCTCATCGTCTTGCCTTGACAGAACTCGGTTGTGACAAAATTGTTGATACCTTTAGAAGCCAACATGCCTTTTACAGTGGCTAAGGAGCTCTTCTTGCCCAAAAGCGTGGTGTAGATCCTGTAAGCATTGCCACTGTATAAAGTTACTGCCCAGTTTATTTTCCAGTAACGGCAACGGAGTGGTACCTTACTCGAGGCCCTAAGCGTACGCTGTCTGCGATCAAAGCAGACACGAAAGTGCATTCCCCTCCGGACGTGATGGACTCCGTGCAGTTAGCGGCATTGCAAGACTTCGGCGGAGTTCTCGCGTAAGGTTTGCGCCCTTTTGTTGTAGAATTGGCTTCGGATTCGTCCGAATAGAAAGGCGGGTTGCACATGGAAAACGTGTAAGTGCAGTCATCCAGCTGGCTATTGACGGCATCAAGAAGAGGAGAAAGACTTGTTTCACTTGCTTTAAGGACTAAAGGACCAGATGGTTTTTGGGTGTAAGTATAGTTGTACAATGTAAAACAAGTTGCTCAGAATATAATCATTAATATTTTTATAGTGGCACAATTTCGATACCGGTGATGGATTCTGCCAGTTGGTTGGCAGATACGTTGTCAGATGCAGACGCGAAGGCTTCCGAGTTGACTTCTGTAGCCAAGAAGTGCCATTTGTTCAGAGTTACACCCAGAAGAGGGTAGATGCAAGTCACACCTGTGCCTTCATGAAATGAATGACAATTGGTAATGTATACATTTTTTTTTATATTATCAATAATTGAATTAAGCCCTAGTTTCCGCAAGTTTATTTTAACCATTAACAATTGGCAATGGAAAACGTGCATTTTATTGCCGACAATTGAAATAGTCCTTTAATGCGATTTGTGAAAGATTTTTGTAACAAATGGTTATATAACATTTTTCACAATTGTTGAATATTCAACAATTTCAATATATTGAAATTGTGAACGGCATATATTTTGAAATTTACATGAACTACAAAAATAATGATTAATGTAGAAATACCAATGTCTATTCCACGTATAACTTCGTCTATTGGTTTATAAATTGGAGGTAGAGTTGCGATGAGGTCTTCTAACCAATGTATGTAATTTAGCCTTGATGGCAAAGTTGGTACCAGATGATTGCTGGGGATGTTCACTGCCAAGTTAAAATCTCGCTTCAGTAAAATTGTCGTCAACACCCTTAATGCTTCTGGGTTTTTAAAGTCGAACGAAATCTTCCCTGAAATGTCCTGTACAAAAGGAACAATTTTCCGTTTTTAAAATGGCGCCTTTTAATTAAATTTTGCCTTTTATATCCATGCCCTAACCTGATTGGCGTGCTGCCGGAATTCGGGAAATCGAATCGCCAATTCCTTGAAGTCCGTACGTGTTTTATATATGTTTCGTGGATGCATAAACTTGTTTAGCGACATTTTATGCAGTAAACGACGATAAAATGCGTAAGGGAACGCAATCCGAACGTCGAGAAATAATCCCAGTACACGGGGGGCAATACAAAGTGGATAACCATAACCCTTACGTTGTAGTAGGATTACTAAATAGGGATCATGTCACACTGATCTTCATTTTTCCACGTGCAAGGCCATGCCCATGGAACTACCTGTTCCGT
>WWPM01024781.1:0-26138 GCA_023279145.1 Glomeris maerens | reverse complement strand
AAGAACATGTTCCTAATCCTTAAACTTCCTCAAGAACATGTTCCTAATCCATAAACTTCCTTAACAACATGTTCCTCAACCAAAATCTTCCTTAAGAACATGTTCCTAATCCATAAACTTCCTTAAGAATCTGATCCTAATCAAAAACCTTCCCTAAGAACATATTAAAGTCAAAAAACTTCCTGAAGAACATGTTCCTAATCCAAAAACATCCTTAAGAACCTGTTTCTAATGAATGAACTGCCTTAAGAACCTGTTCCTAACCCATAAACATCCTCGAAGAACCTGCTCTCTACCCAGAAACATCCTATAAAAGCCTGTTTTCTGTCAATAAACTTCCTTTATGAACCTGTTCCTTATCCAATTCTTCAAGAACCTGTTCCTGATCCAAAAACCTCCTTAAAAACCTGTTCTAAATCCGAAAACTTCCTTCCAGAACATGTTCCCTATCCAATCCTTTAAAAACCTGCTCCCAACCCCCAAAGAAACATACCCTTTAAGTTCCTGTTCCCTATATCAAAATCTTCCTTACATTTTAAGAACATGTTTCGTTGCAATTCCCTAAAGGAACCTGCACCATACACGAATACAGCAACACTATAGACCCTGAACGTTTTTTGAAGCTATCGCGTCGCATGCCACGTATACGCGGGGGATGCAAGCGCTATACACCGTTACGTATATATACCAATACAGGGTAAATCGTTACGAGATATTAAACGAGGACTAAACGAGACCTTACGTAAGCCTCGCACGTGCCTAACCGTGGCTTATGCGCATACGCAGTGGAAACGCAAGGAAATCTCATTATCCAAGCGCGTCACATGGACAATTGCCAGCGACGAGATGGAAAGGACGCCTAGCTATAGCTACATGCAGGGATGGAGCTATGGGGAACACTTGGGAGTGGGGAGGGATGCATGGCGGCCATCTTGGAGACAGGTTGCCATGGAGACAGGATGGGTACACGAGATCGATTCGGCTCTCGGCGTGTGGCAGAAAAGAACAGGTGAACCGCTTTACGTCTGCCAGCCAACGCCACCTATATATTCACGCGGCTACCCGATATATACGACAAATATGTATTGATCTGTATCGTGTTGCCAATGCTTGGCTCCACACACACACACACAGAAAGAAGAAGAAGAAGGAGAAAATCTTCAGCTTTCACGCAAAGCCGATCGAGAGAAATAAATTATCGATTCGCGAGGGGTTTCGGTTGTATAATGCGGGTGTGTATATATACGGAGTTGCTCAAAGACAATGAAATAAAATGCAAGCCATGATGGATGTGAAATGGTGATAAAAGAAAGGGGTGGGTATATAAGAGAAGAAAGAGGCAACTATATACGCCGCATCTTCAAAATGTAAGAGCGCCGCGAACTCCTTATATATCCCGCGCGTAACGGCTCGATCCGAATGAACCAAATAAGCTCAGTAAACATAACAACAAGCCCTTAAGTGTTTAGTCAGCAAAGATAGGGACACTGAAGCGGTTCGGAAAATACTACCGCGCGAGAAGGCCTATTTGCCGCGTCTCGCGTAGGCCTACGTAACCTTACCTGGGCATGACAGCAAACCACTCTAATCCTTGGACAAAGTGATGCTCTATGTATATAGGGCCCCAATAAACAGTAAACGGTCCCAACCAACCCAATTGGGAGAACCAAAAAGACGAGAGCATGCACATCATCGACAAGTGTCGACGATGACGCGATTAATGAAAATTTCACAAATTAATAATATTAAAACCGTATTTCCTGGAGAATATAGCAATAAACTAATATTGAGGATATATCAGTAATATGCTATCAAAAAATAATTGTATTACAGTTCTGGAATTGCATAATGAAATATTAATAATAGCGATATTGTTGCTGTAAGTAAACGATTGCGTTAACACGTATAGGTTAATGAGTGTAATTATTACCACGCAACACGCCTATATAAATTAACTGATCTCGCATAGCTTCCATATATAAAGAATTTAGGAAAGGTGTCTTTTTTCAAATGAAGCAATTAATTACATAGGGAAAACCGGGGCTGCATCGAGTGCATGCAGCAAAAAGCGAAAATAAAGTATAGAAATATCATTAAGAATCGGGAAATCAGGATTGATACACTAAAGTGTCTTCAAATATGACAGTGTAATTAACTTCCTCTTTCCCCGACTTACGTAAAAGTCGATATCGCAAATTGCTTAAGAGTATGACTTAATTAGAAAATGCAATAATTATTACATTGTTGCTGCTATTACAAATACATATTTTTATCATTATATACTATTACTGTTTCACTGCTACAACTATATTATTGTTTAATGTTATTTATTGTTCATCATCATCATCATCATCATCATCATCATCATCATCATCATCATTATTATTATTATTATTATTATTATCATCATTATCGTTATTATTATTATTATTATCATTATTATTATTATCATTATCGTTATTATTATTATTATTATTATTATTATTATTATTATTATTATTATCATTATTGTTATTATTATTATTGTTGTTGTCGTCATTGTCATTGTCATCATCATTATTTTTACAATCATCATCATCATCATTTTTACAATCATTATCATTATTATTATCATCATTATTACTATTTGTAAGCATGCAGCTTATTTACACAGTATATTATTTCATAAATAGCAAATATAAAAACAAACGGATTTATTATTTACGTAACTGCGAATTTACGTAAGTCGAGGGAAGCGATTTAAGTGAAAACATAACACTGCTATCCCTTATAACATGCAAAGGGCCACCACATCGCATGCAGAGAATATGTAAGTATAGAATGTAGATATAATAAAAGACTGGCGGAAAATTGGTGAGCGAAATAAGCGAGAAAGCGAACAATAATTAAGCTCGCAAGATGGCGGCCCCAAGTCAGTTTCATCGACCCATCGACCGACGACCACCCCTTCCTCACCCCCCGCCCGCCCACTCCACAAAAGCCCCATGATTCGCAGACTGGCAACATTCCAGCGGACAAAGCGGCCCTTATTACTTTTTTTCTCTCTCTCTCTCTCTTTCTGCATGTCAGCGGCGAAAAACAACATCGAAATTACCATTGCAATTCGCCATTTTTACGCCCCAAAAGCAGGTTATTTACTTTAGGCCTATATTATGTATATAGTATACATAAGATCTATCTCATTTATATATCCATCCCCCCCTTTCTTTTTTTGCTTCATACAATGCAACAAACAGAAATTGAATTCTTATATATAACATCGAGATCGACTATACAAACATGCATGCCACTATACATGCATAGCGCCCTTTGCTATATCGTTGCCTATAGGCCTATATATAAATGAGAATTCTGTTTATTCATGTCTGAAAGTTTATTTTCTATAAATAGTTTTCAAAAGATGCAATGTTTCTCATATTGTTGGGCATCCATAATTTTCAAATGACGATTGGAATTAAAGGAAGCTGTACCGGTACACGTGTACCGGTATTCCCGTACCGGTATACATGTACCGGTATACCTGCACCGGTATGCATGTACCGATATGCATGTACCGGTATACTTGCACCGGAAAACCTGCACCGGTATGCATGCACCAGTATGCATGCACCGGTATGCATGTACCGGTTTGCATATACCGGTATGCCTGTACCGGTATGCCTGTACCGGTATTCATGTACCGGTATACCTGCACCGGTATGCATGTACCGGTATGCCTGTACCGGTATACCTGTATCGTTTTACTGTATAAATACGTATTACATGGCGTCACTACAAATGGTCTAAACAGACAAGCCTTATTTGAAAAACAAATAGGCTAAAATGGGCGGGGGAGAAGCGAAGTATCGTTTTGCGTATCGTTCTCGTTTTGTGCCCCAAACAAAACACGTGTAAATGTATAGAGAGGTTCATTTGGCAACTCGAGGTCCATTTGGCCGTTTGCATACACTATATATATATATATATATATATATACCAAAAAATTCCCCACTCTTTTATTGCTCGTACATGTATTCATGCATACACTGTTTTTACACAATGGAAAGTGTGCAGAGGCAAAAGAATGAGATTGACGAGCAACAGAAGGAGGGGGGGGTAAAAAAGAGGGAGGGGGTGGTAAGGGCAACACAAAACCTCCTCTATACCAAATCGATCGAAATTTCAACAATCGATCCGCCCCAAAGTTTCCTTTCAGGTCACCTCAAATTATTTACCCACATAGTATATACGTACACGGGGAGAAAGGAGAAAGTATCGGTACTCGCATCGATACGAGCCGCTGTATCGATCCAATCCGTCAATTATATAGCGAGAGAGAGCGGGAAGGTGGGAGATGGTCGCCATGGCAACCGACCGAGCTATTTTTATCCCACTGTTCATCTCCATCCAGCATGCAGCGCAGTCGCGTATACCGCATGGGGGCGTGGCTTACCCCGGCCACGCCTACCTCTCTTCCGAAAGATCGATCGGGCCAATCGGCTGCCAGATTACACAGAGGCCCCAGTGCGATCGATCGATAATCGATCGATTGCCCCCCCCCCCCCCCCAAAAGATGGGTCCTTCTCTCGATTAATCGCACTGCATATCGACCATACGCGTAATGGCGGCTGGATTCCGGTTAATTGGGTCATAGTTACTGCACACTGAACTGTTGGGGCAAATTTGAACACCACATCACAATTACATCCACCTCCTCATGCTCTTATATAAGACGTCACACTTGACCCCCGTGTTACCCGTCTTCAGTTTTGTCACCCTCTCGAAGAGAGAGCGCCGTTGTCCGACACTCGGAAATGGCGGCAATTCATGACGTCACTCGCAAATCCTCTCTCACACGCACACGCAAATAAAACGCAGCGATTACGCAACAACCAGGCTATATAAAGTGATCCCGCCCCTGTAACCATCAAACTCCTCCTACTTTTCTTTCCCCCATCCCCTCCATGCACAAAACACGCAGCGTCACGAATGGCCTTCAAGACTAACAACCAAGGCCATACGGCCACCATACACGCTTTTAACCCTGCAGTGTATAGTTTTGAGACACATTTGATGTCTATTGTAACACTTCTGAGCCACTACACAGGGTTTTCATTGAAGACACAAACTGAGTCTTCTTTTCGGACACGCAATGAAGTCTTGTTTCAAAAAGACGCTTTAAGCTTCTCTTTTGAAATGAAAAGTGTCTTGTTTTGAGACTCATTTGGTGTCTTGTTGCCTGTAACACTTTTGAGACACTGCACAGGGTTTTCATTGAAGACACAAACTGAGTCTTCTTTTTGGACACGCAATGAAGTCTTGTTTCAAAAAGACGCTTTAAGCTTCTCTTTTGAAATGAAAAGTAGACACTTAGTGTCTTCATTCTGGTAATGAAGAAACTATTTAGTGTCTTTTTTGCAAATGAGACACTGTTTGGTGTCTCCTATCTTGTGGAAGAGACACTGTTTCAGCGTCTTTTTTATTGTCTCTTTTCAAGTGTCTTTTTTCCCCCAAGTGTCTTTTTCCCCCGAAGTGTCTCTGTTGACTGCAAAATGTCTTTTTTTTAGACATTGGAGGTGGAATTTAGAGACACCTGCAATAATGCCTTTTTTTAGAGTTGGTACCAGGTGGCTTTTTTGAAATCAAAGACCCCCGTTTTGGCGTCTTTATTTCTCGGAATTGACTCCAAATACGTCTCAAAAGGAGTCACCAGGGTTTAGAGCGTATATATCTATAGCATCTTCTCTGCAAATGAAAGAGTTAGTGTGTCATTTCTCGCAGAAAAGGCAATGTTCGGTGACTCTTTTCAAGAGTCTTTTTTCCCTCCGAAGTGTCTCTTTTAGAGTCGGTACATACATATACGAAATCAAGACTTATTTTGTTAAGACTCCCAATGCGTCTCAAAAGGAGACATTTGCAGAATATCACTCTTCGTTATCCCAGCATGCACTAATGTCCTAATGGCCTTGACGGCTAACAACTAAGGTCATTTACCGCGTGGATCGCTCGCGGATTAGACGAGTATAAACTAACTATATTTCATATATTATACAAACGTGTTATTGCCTCATAAGTATTCTCCACACACTCGATCTTGCAAGCCTTTGCCATGGAGGAAGTAATCGAAGTTTCTCTCGTCTCGGCAAATAGACGATCAATACTGTACAAATACAGGGTGTTCCTTCAATACCCCACAAACAACAAATATTTCTCTTGTTACACATGCTACATAGGCCTAAAAAGTAGTCTTATTTTTTCCTCAACGTACATGCGCAACATGAACCCGTGCACCAACCTCAAAAAAATACACCGAACAGTCTCATTTGTAAAGAAAATAATAGATATTCTTCAAAAAAGACCCTGTTTGCGTCTTCAAAGAAGTGTTACAGGCAACAAGACACCAAACGAGTCTCAAAACTACATAAGACACCGCATAACCCGTGCAGTGTCTTATACACGACACGCGTTATATAAGACGCTTTGCGTTTCAAGACACCTGAAGCGAAGTCCCCATTTCTTTCCCCCGAAGTGTCTTATATAACGGTTCTATATAAATAAGACACTTCTCTTTATTAAACACAAAAGCTAAAAGACATTTGGTTGACTTATAAGGTACTGTATATTCGCATCGCTTCCAAAGCGTATTAGTCTCGCGCGTCGCGTGATGAGTTCCGGATAAAAAGGAAAGGGCTATAGGGCTTCTACATATTGTGTGCATCATATCTGGAGAAATACACCTGTGTTTGTGTATATAAAATATAGTTACATATTATATATAGAAGAGGCAACAAACGTGTTTTAAGGGCGAAATTCGAGAGGAGCGAGAAGATTGCCCCCACCTCCTTTTGCCCCTTTCCCTGAACAGAGAAGAGAAGAGAAGAGAGAGAGAGAGAGAAAGGAAGATGAGAGCCAAGGGGAGAGAGAAAAAAATGGCGGTCGATATCACCGCTGGCAACGGATGATGTTGCCATGGCAACCGCACCGTGTTTTCGCTTTTCTGCTCGCTACCTCTTCTCCACTCCATGTAACCCCTGATGGCACACACACACACACACACCACTGAATTACCTATGCATATATGCAAACGAGCTTCAACCATAACACAGGCTTATATACAGAACAGTTTGTTTTCCTTTTATATTATATACCTATAACTCGGGTTATTTTATTTTTTTTTTCCTTTGCGGATTCCAAATCAGAAATCTCATCTTACATATACACCCTGATAAAAGATCTTGAAAGGGCCTATAAATGACATTATTTTAATCCATGTATATAGGTCCTCATACTGGATAGAATATGGAAGCACGGTTAAGTGAAATATACGTAATACGAAGTGTGTATACTCGTATTCGTTATCAGAGAGTTTGTGTTTTTTAAAAAACTGATTCCGGATTTCCGAGGTTATAGGATCGACGCATTTCATCGATACCGTATCGATACGCTGCAAAGAAGAAGTGAAATATAAGGGCTGGGAGGAGTTTGATGTGGGGGCAAAGGCATGTGCAACGCTATAGGCATGCGCAGTTGTTGTCGGTAGGCGTCGCGTCGTCTGCCACAGTCTGGTAAAAGGTGAGAGTCGGCCATTTTGTTCGGGGCATCCGGCCGAAGTCGATCTCCCCAAACCGCTCCCACGTGAGTACACTCATATAGACCCCGCTTTCCGCCTGCCACGTCAATATACGCTTTATAGCCTATAATATGTTAGCGCTGTATCGACATCCTGCCCAAATGACGTCACTAATCGCCTAGCGGTGACGAACCCGCAGTCATCGATCGCGGATCCGCGAAAGGGGGGAATCGGGCTCGATACGCCATCGATACGGTGACCGCGCCAAGTCATTACGGCCGACTTCTGAGCCGGTGACGATGCTATTCACCTGAAATGCAATTTTATGCAAAATTTCGCCCAGTACCGGTATTGGTATCGATACGTACCGGTACGCATACCGATACGTACCGGTTTAGGTACCGATACAGTCCCATGTCGGTGGAGCTCTCCCTTGGAAAGCAGACGTAATCGAATCTGGGGACCAATACCGATACGCGAACCGATACGTACCGGTACATACCGGTTCAGGTACCGATACAGCGCAACTTTGGTTGAGATCTCCCTTGGGAAGCAAACGTAATTGAATCTATGGATCAATACCGGTTCGCGAATCGATACGTACCGGTTTAGGTAGCCTTACATTGGTGGAGCTTTCTCATTGGAAAGCAACCGTAGTGGAATTTACGTATCGATACCGGTACACTCATCGATACATACCGGTACGTACTGGCTTAGAAGCCGATATTCCCTTAAATTTGTTGAATTCCCCTTTGGAAAGCAAACGTAAACGAATTTAAGAACCAATACCGATACGTATCGGTTTCTCGTTACAATACGCTTTATCCTTATTAGGAAGTAATTGCAACCAAAACGCATTGACCTGTAACGGTTCCTGTATCGATAAACTATGTTGACAGATGCGTACTAATGTAGGTTTCGATACGCTTCGATAAATTAATAAAAATATATCACCCTGTATCGGCACATGTATCGATACGCGCAGATCGATACCGGTTTAGATTTCATTACCATAGTAGTTCCACGTTTTCCCTCAGAAAGTAATGGTAGCAGATAAATTATTTTTTATGTATCAGTACCGGTACATATACGTACCGATAAAAATATCGATACAGTGTCATGAAATTCGAAATATCATGACAAATTTATGAGCAAGCGTGCCTAAATTTGCGCCTTTCCCTGCATCAATACTATTCAATATTATGCCGGTGCTGACTTCGATACGTACCGGTACAATCAGTGTTTTGCTTAAACAGGTATAAACACTTTTGTATTTCGCCTCGCCATTTGCCGAGCAGTCTACCGCTCGACCAATGGCAAGCTAGAGTGGGCGTGGCATAAGCGCATCCCTCAAAAAGGTCAAAAAGATAATCGCGACACGGAGTATCGAATGGTGTATCGATTCACCCAGCGGCTATAAACTGCGCAGATTGAACGAGATTCAAAACAAATTATTTTCTTCAAAAGTAATTATCTCAAAACCGAAAACTAAAATGCATTTGAAAGCTCATTCTGTAGGCTTTCTTGCTATATTTTTATTACCTGGATCCACCTATCCAGTCCCCTACAAATAAAAACCATCGGAAACCAATCTGCCTGCGCGCCTGGCGACACAAGCGCGCCATCTAGCAGCTACTGTCCCAATTAATCCCCCAATAAACGCAACACGTTTGCCTCTTGCAATAGGGCATCTATCGCAGAACTCAGCTGGAGCAGGTTTCGGAGGAAAAAGGGAGGGGCGTGGCTTCGGCTGGGCCCAGACCAATGGCATATCGACTGGGGCGCCACCAACCGGCAGACGGAAGACACCGTCGACTGGCACCCAGTCGACCACCGGCTTTCGCAGTTCATCGACGTCTACCGGCAGCACTCTACTTACTTTTGCCTTGCTGGCCCAAACACTACACTATACACCCTTAGCTGCTGGTGAACACCTCCTCCTTCCAGGATCACACCTTGAATAAGGGCCTCCTCGCACCGGGAAGTTACCTTGTGGCGCACGTATCGGCCCCGGCCCAAGAGTCCGCGGCGCAGGTAAAACGCCCTTTTGCCGCCATTTGCAACAGTATTGCTCCTGTCTATCTCTTAACATCCACCTAACCTAACCTAACCAGGCACTCAATACTATATAGTTAACCGAATATCAAAATTTTAACAGTTTAAAAGCGCCTTATCGCGTATAAACTATACGCGTTACGTAAAAGGTAAACCAATCCGAACCCAATTTGATGCAAATTATCAAAGCAAATCGTATATTAGATAACCAAATTTAACAATAATTTAGCTTAATGCAATCAACTAATTGATTTCCTCCATCACTAATTAAGAAATCACTTGAAATCCATTAACTTGATTTCGGCTAATCCCGTTCAATGATTTTATATAAATATACGCGAGAATTAAATATTAATCATAAATTGTTCAATTCCCCATAGCCTAGCCGTATACTGACTAATTCTTAACTATTAATTAACGATTTTCGTATTTTTTTTAATTAATAACAACGGTATGAATTGCTTTGATGAGACAATATGCAGAACACCCCTTATTTTGTCCCTCATTGAATGCAATGGACTCGCCCGTTTACGCTGCCAATAAAAAAACAACACACTGTAATCTACCCATGAACCTATACTCCCATTAACCAGTGGCCCAATTATCCGGAATCAATGTTGTTTCCTTCACAAGTCTATATAAAATTAGTTCTTTCGATTTATTAATTAAAAATAAGGGAAAAATGCCCTAATTATCTACAAAATGGCCCTATAAGACTTCATGCCCTTTGTAATACTATATGAAACACGAGGAAATGAGATGTTATCTACTATTTATACAGTAACTATATAGTCTGCACCACTTTTAATGGATGCGAATGTAATCGATACGCAAATCGATACAAGGATACGTTTCCAATACAGGTATAAAAAATACATATACATTTTCCCATCCTGTTGTTTGATTCACAACACACTTGTTTGCTTTTGAATTTGCGGCCTTATAATCAAAGCTATATAGGCTTAAAAATGTGGCATTGACCCGACTTATGCGGATCGATACTGTGACGTCACAAAATCACGCCTGGACGCTCGCGTCACGTGATGACCGCTATATCAAAGCTGCATGGGGATATAAGAAAGAGAGAGAGAAAAAATGGCGTCGTCTGCAAATGCATGCACAGTCAAAAGGCCTATTGAAATGCGGCACGCGTCGCATCTGCCCTTTGCATTGTGGGGTACCCTTAAGCACCCACTACGAACCACCCACCGTGCGACAGCTGACGGCAAACCACCCCAAAATGCCCCTTCCCAACAGACCCCCACAGGCAAATTTCAGCTGCGACGCAAATCTCCAGCCTTTGTCTATGGACAACATTATAGGCTTAAACTACGCTTTAAGCCTAACCAAACACGCTCCGATTTCGAAACCAGTGGCCATGCATGAATGACGTCACCGGGTCCCACTCCCCCATCCTCCCATGTTACGTAGTAATAACGACAGGTGTTAAGGGAGGTTTTTTTAAGGGGAGGGGGTGGGGGGCTGGACGATTAATAATGAAAGACCACGCCCGACGGTGGCGCCATCTGTTTGCCGAATATACAAACTGAAGACTCCATATTTCGCCGGAACTATATGTACATACATATAGTCTACTTAAATTACCCAACGATCGATACGTTGCGTGTATTTATAACTCGACCCCAATATATACACATTATTACGTAAACATAGAGGGCGCTGTGTTCCACCCCCCCCCCCTTCCGCAAAATGTCGGACAACATTGTATTATGTTTATTGCCTGAGAACTGTATCATTAGAATTAAGAGATTCGAAAAATTCAGTGACTCGGTTGGAGGCTAGAAATTCGAACGTTTGGCCGCCATGTTCGGGTTTCCCGATTCGCGCTTCTCCAGTCACTTATACGTTCTTGATAACCAATTAATCTCTATCTCACATGCATGATTAGTCGGGAACTCAAACATAGTAAAGTGTTACATCTTTGAAATCCGGAAATTGCATTGAGAAATGCTGGAAAAAGCGCTTTTGGAAACGCCATCGAGTCAAAATCAGAAACCCGACAATGGCGGCCGTTATCATGTGACCAGCTATGACGTCACTAGGGGGTCAATACCCGGGTTTTATTCCAATGTATAACTGGGCCAGGTGGTAATCTGAGTCTTAGCCCCTCCTATACCGATAACGGCGCTCCAGTCTATAGAGACGACCCTGTAAAAACACCTGTAAACAACGATATATTTTCACTATGCATCAAAATGGCGGACTGTTTGAGGGTGGGTGGGTGGGGGGTTGGTTTGTAAGCAAAGGGCAATTGCTAGTCACGCTATATATGCTATTTACATACTGTGGGTGGGTTGCCATGACAACCGACGACGCCAAATCAAACCCAACACTGTTGACTACACACACACATAGGCCTAACATAATAGTATTAGAGAAAAAACCCAAATGTCCACCCCACCCCACCCCCTGAGGCCCTAATTAAGCAGTGACAATTAATCACCTCGTATTGATTCCCAACTAAATCCATCATTGTTCCCTTTTCCGTCAAGTCTAATAGCAAAAACCCCACAAAAAACCCCCAAAATTTCATCAAATGCATTCCAAATGGCAACCACTTGGGGTTTTTCTTGCATAAATCTTTATAAATCTAACGAAATTTGTAAGCCATCCAGTTATTAACTGAGATCAGGACTTTTGGGGAGGTTTATAACGGTTTCATATAACTGGTTCACCTCTGTTTCGCTTTTACGCAGATTTACTCGCTTTTACGTCGCTTTACTCGCTTTAACGAATGTTTTTACTCGCTCTTAAGTGATGAACGCGCTAATTTCGAATGTTTGGGTTTGATTGACAGGTTTTTTTTGGGGCCGTGGCTACAAGGTGACCGACCGGAAGTGGACGTTGGGTCAAGAGACCGGAAGTGCGAGTCCCGATCGCTCCGTGTTCACTGTTTGCCTTGATGTCCATGTAAAAGCTCATAAGGCACGCGGTGAATGCCAAGCGCGGACTCGGAACGCGGCGCCCGAACGCCACCTGGCGGCAATGTGCACAAGCTCCTCCTGTTCCCGACTCCGCCATTGGCTGTTTCGTTTTTTAAATACGACACGTAAACAACGGGAAAAAGAAAAGAAAAGTCGCCCGCCCGCTCCATCCGTGATTTTTAAACGGGGGAAGAATTGGAACTGCGTGACGTCATCACATCACCCTATTTATTTAGTCGGCGCAGCGGAATCAAATCGCGTTGCCGTGGCAACCGGGCAACTATAATCGATTTTCGCTCCGGGACGGGACGCATGTGTAAGCCTGTTGGTGACGTCATAGCCCCGCCCCCATTCCCTTCTTCTTCCCCCTCCCTCCCCTTTCCTCATTTCGAATTAAATATGGATTTGGCGGTTTATACGTGTAAAAAAAAACAACGGAAAAACAAGGCGTTCGATTTACGCATGCGTGGTTTCAACGTTCGAATCGTTTCCATGGTAACGATAATTATCGATCGGGCCGTGAATAATAAAATCGCCCATTTTCAAAATTCCCCTTCCCCCTTTTCTTCAAATTCAATTCTGCACGTCCCCCCCCCCACTCCCTTTCCCGAATTACGAAAGCTCGAGTTGCGATTTCTCACTCTTACGAATGAAGTCGCGCCATCTGGCTTCAAAAACAAGAACTGCAAACTATTAACGCAACTCCCTCGTTTGCAAAAATCGAAGTTATGCACAATGACGCCAGATGGCGCTGCTTCGCAGGTTCGTTGCCGTACGCGATTGAAATGTATTGCAATTCCATTTGTATTTTGGCTAATAAAGATAATCAATTGATGACTTCGCAAATAAAATCTTCAATTGGAAAACAAACTGCTTCAAGCTCAAGATAGTAATCTTCTTAGCACAACAACGCAGCGGGAATTATGGGTAAGATGAAGATGAAGGAAAAAATAACGTCTTACCTTTCATGTTTCGGAATTTACAAAAACCGAAGACATCTTAATAATAAATTTAGTATTTTAAAATAGTAAACGATAGAAACTTAATTAGAATTAAACGTGTTGGTTTAATTTTAAATAATAAATAATTCGTTGAATTTATTTCGTGAAATTGTCATCAATATTTTACTATATAAAAACGTAATTATTGAACGCTCCCTCACGGTTTATTCCAACCAATGGTGGCATTGAAAAGCAAAGCATCAAATAAAAAAAATGTATTTCAATCATCATTCATTACAGTCATAGGGAGATTTGAAACGTCAAAATATTCGCAGTCGCAATTAGGGAGTAAAAAAAAAATTAACTCCGCCCAAGACGCGGGGGGGGGGAGGGGGAATAAAAAGATCACGTGATACAGAACCGGAAGTGGATTTAGCTTCTCAGTAGGGAAAAAAGGGGTGCACATGCATCGCTGCAATGAGCCAAGTGGAAAGAGTGTCACGTGACTTGGCGTCTGCACTATTGATTTTGGAGACAGAAGCCCGAGCGCCGTTGCCACGGCAACCGCAGCTTCCCGCGCCTGACGTCACCGCGCCTATCGATCTTTGGCGGGAAAGTTGACGGCGGCGTTTTTCTCATTAGACGCCGCGCCGCTTCCGATTGGCTCATTGTTCGTACGCACCGTTCCCCAAGGTCAAGGGTCATCAAATCTCTATTCCCAACCCGTTTTAGGCGATCGATATTTTGTACGTACAAAAACCAAATAATGCCACTACATATAACTACTATGGTATATACATACAGGCCTGGCGTGAAAGCACACGGAACTGCTAATTACGCTGCAGGGAAGCTTCTGCCCCGAGTTACGAACGCCCCGATCACGTCAAAATGTTACGCAACGAGCCAATTAGGATTATGTTCCGCTTTTACGTGTTTTTAGTACAGATTACGCATATCAGTTTCGCATTTACGCATCTTAACTCGCTCTTACGTTTATTTATTCGCTCTTACGCATATTTACTCGTTCTTACGCATCTTTATTCGCTTTTACGTCTCATGTTTCGCTCTTACGCATATTTACTCGCTTATACGAATATTTACTCGCTCTTACGAATATTTACTCGCACTTACGTTTGTTTATTCGCTCTTACGTATATTTATTCGCTTTTACGTCTCATGTTTCGCTCTTACGCATATTTACTCGCTTATACGAATATTTACTCACTCTTACGTCTCATGTTTCCCTCTTACGTATATTTACTCACTCTTACGTTTATTTACTCGCTCTTACGAATATTTACTCGCTCTTACGAATATTTACTCGCTCTTACGAATATTTGCTCGCTCTTACGTTTACTTACTCGCTCTTACGTTTACTTACTCGCTCTTACGAATATTTACTCGCTCTTACGTTCATTTACTCGCTCTTACGCATCTTAACTAGCTCTTACGTCTCATGTTTCGCTCTTACGAATATTTACTCGCTCCTACGTCTCATGTTTCGCTCATACGAATATTTACTCGCTGTTACGTTTATTTACTCGCTCTTACGAATATTTACTCACTTATACGTATCTTTATTCGCTTCTACGTCTCATGTTTCGCTCTTACGCATCTTTACTCGCTCTTACGTTTATTTACTCGCTCTTACGCATATTTACTCGCTTTTACGTCTCATGGTCTCATGTTTCGCTCTTACGAATATTTACTCGCTGATACGAATATTTTCTCGCTCTTACGCATCTTTACTCGCTCTTACGAATACACACAACCCGATTGACATTCGTTTCTATTTTGAAACAAGCTGAAGATGCAACTCTACATACACATAATACCAAGATGGCAGATATTATTGTCGTCGGTTCTCGATTGACCTCTGACCTTTGAGCGCGTTCGTTCCGCTAATCTCACAGAAAAGATCTCCAAATTAGACTTTATGATTAATGATCGATGCCATTGGTCGATTGGCTGCGTCATTAATAAACCGGCCGACCAATGAAAATGTGGCGCAGAGCGACACCTGCAGGCCATTGCAAAAACAAAAAATCCCACTGACAAACAGGTGTGATCGAAATAGTAGCGCCATCTATCGGCTACCTTTAAAATGCAACATTTCGCAGCTTTTCGATTCAACTATATAGTTTGTTTCAGTTCAACCTTTCATTCATCTATCATTGGCTAAAAGAATGTACAGAGAGACATGCAAACCACGCCCATTAACAATATCCAGCCAATCGCTGAAAATCCTCACAAATTTCGCCTTTGTATGCAGTCAAAATGCTGTAAAGTTAGATTAGGCCACTCCCCTTTTGCTTTACGAAACGTTCAATTGAAACAGACTATATACATAATGAAACAGCGTAATTTGGATGACTTAACACCTTGCAGCTTCAAGATGGAGTCAAAAAATAAAATGGCGAACAGAACCGAAGAAATGAACGCAGCCGTCTTTAAAAAAAGTCGAAAAAAGCACTACAGCAAGGAATCGATTTCGTTTTGGCAGCATCCCGCCAGGTGGCGCCACCACTTTCGGCGCATAGCATCGCCGCAAAGGGGCGTGGCAAGCCTCGGCGCTCATTGGTTACACTGGCAGTCGCAGCAAAGCAAGATGTAGCAGTACACATCGAAAAACCCGGGTTTTATCGCAAACACGATCAATATACATAGTAGACAATTGAGATCATTCAAATATTGTATTGTATGGATATCGAAAACATTCCTGTTAATTGGGGCAGGAATAGAGCCCTCTAGTGGCGATTGAATACAGTTATAAACACAAATTTTAACTTTTAATAAATAGGTCTATATTTGAAACTTTATTCCGGTTCAAAACTGAAAAACATGTTTAAAAATGGGGAAACTTGTGGCTGTCACGAGAATCACATCGCAATCAGTCAGCAAGACAAAAAACCGTGACAGAATTTCAAATTAAATTGTAATACTTGGCAACAGATGTGGAAAAAAGATCAAAGGGCAAGGGAAAAAACTATACAATGGGCCTAATTCGTTTTCCACTCATAATGAAAACTTTTGGCAGCAATGTTGCCGTAATCAAATTTGCTATCAAAATTTCACAATAGATATATAGTCTGTCTTCAAATAAGCCTTTTTTACCATGTATAGTGAAGAACGAACAGGAGGAAAAACCCGGGTTTTACGGCGTATTGTATATGCAAATTTTGTCAACAAGCGGCCAAAAAATGTCCGTTTTACAAACAAATTTGATAATCTGGATAAAAATGGTCGAGATGTTTGATATTTAATCGATATGGAAGGATTCCTCGAGTATTTTTCGGTGGATGGGCGCGAATTAGCACGGATTTGTTTGAAAAATGAACACATCAGCGTTTTTAGGCTTAAAACTAATTACTGGGCGTTCAATGCGTGAAAATTCTGCGGAAATCGAGTTTAAATTCATTCAAAATTGCGCAATCAATAAAGGAAATGAATCGCTAATCTCACAATATCGTTTTGTTTTTTCCCCCGTTAGGATATCGCAAAAATAAGCCGGAATTTTGAACGAAGCGCGAAATTTTTTCAAAAAACGTTCCATTGCATCGAACGTTTTTTCCCGTTGAACCGCCTTTGTGACGTCATAATACGAATCGTTTGGTGACGTCACAGACGGCGGCTGAAACGAAATACGAACGCATAAAAGGGACTCGGTCCATTTTCACGGTCAGGGGGTGCAAAAGGGGGGAAATAGGGTCACATGCCAGACATGTATATGTAGAAGTAGGGGGAGGTGTTGAAAATAAGAATTAAAATACTAAGCCACGCCTTCGCTCGGTTATTATCCAATCAACTATAGGATCGACGTAAACAGCGATGGCGGAAGACGCAACAAAACCAAAAAAGATCCAGCTTTTTTGCAATTAAACCTTTCATAATCTCAATTTCTGGTGAAATTCCATGCAAAACATAATCCGTATTTCGGATGAATGGAGTATTGTTTTGAAAGATTACTACGAAAATCATCGGTTTCAGTACATTTGCGAATTCGAAGACTAGTGGCGCCATCCAGCGGCCGGTATCTCACACAATCATAACCACGGAAGTGGTCACTGCGCCCGCCAGAGAGCACCACCGAGCAAGGCGGAAACGCCACACCCACTGCTATGAAGGCGTGTCCAAGGAAGACGGCTATTCCATTGGCTGAAAGCGCGCTGCACAGGAAGCAAAGGTTCTATTTTTAACCGCTTGGCGGCGCATGTTTACATTTAATTAACACGTCATTTTGACTCGCTGCGAACACTTCAAAAGGGAGGGGCTGAACGAGTGATTTTCCGCCAATAGAAGCACGGGGGTGATTCAGCTACTACGTACTTCGGGGTGATCCACAAATAATGTTAAAAAAAAAAACAAAAACAACGAAATGCTCATTAAAATGGCTCTAATAGAGGGTTGGGGCCTTTATGGCTGAATAAGGGCAAAGTAATATTATCACACCAAACGAAAATTTTGACATTTCAAACTAAAATTAGAAACTTATATTAGTTCTTCAGACATTAAGTCAAGAATCTTGTTTACATTTTATTGAGTGGGGGAAAAATGTAGGGCACTTTGTGTGTTTGATGTCACGTGGCCACCCCTCCCCTCTGATGGGCGTTTAGTACTCCAACAGTTGAATAGGGGCAACATGGCCACAGGAGGTCCCAAAACTCAATCGGCCAAGAGGCATGCATGGGGCCCATATGGCATATATGCAAATAACGACAAGTAAAATGAATGCGAGGAATTATGGGTAGAAGAGTGTATAGCAAAGGGCCACCTGTCAACTGGGAGTCTCCACAACATCGGCCCCAACAAAATCAATCGACAAGTACATTTACGCGTATACGTGTTTCGCCAAAGCACAAATTTGATTCCAATTTGTACGAAATTCCGTTAGGTGGATCCAGGTAACAAAAATACAGGATCAAAGCCTACACCCTCAGCTTTCCAAAACACTTTCAGTTTTGTTTCTACAACGTTTAGTTTTTGTGGAAATAATTCCAAAACCACGTATATATAAAATACGTTTCAAAGGGCGTGATTAACACGAAGTATACTGCACAGGAGCCCTTTGGTCACTTGAATCGCGGGGACAACGTATTCTGACTGTTTTCCTCAATGCATTCTTTCGGATATATACTGTCATGTTTCTCATTTGCGCCCATAGAGGGCGCTTTTCGAGCTCCTATTGGTTCCCTTCCCTTTCCTTTCCACAAAGCCCCAACCAACCACTCATTCAGTGAGAAAAGAGGGGCAAGTAAAAGAGCCAGAAGGGCCGGTGTCACTCGGTGTGTGTATGTGCGCGTGCCCTAAGCACGTGACCCAACTAACCGAAGCACATGACTTCCGCTTTCGAACCGCTGCATGGCTTCGGAGCAGCAGCGGCAGCAGCGAGGGACTTGGACACCATCATGCTGCATGGGGCCTACCAAGTAGGGCCACTTGTACCGTTCGCGGCCCTTCATCACCCTCACTTTGCCAACGACCACGAGGTAAAAAAGGCCCTTACTCCTACGAACTATATACTCAAGCCCCCGTAATCGCTATGTATAACACGTATATCGCAAGCTGCCGCAAGTTGGTTGACTTCTGCGCGATTTCTACAGAACTCCTGCAGAACTCCTGCAGGTATACTGCAGAACTCCTGCAGAACTCCTGCAGGTATACTGCAGCACTGCATGATCCTTGTGTATACAGTTTGTTTCGTATTTTGACATAAAAATCCACGGAACTGTATAATACGCGGTCCTTATTTCACACCTCGAACAAACTTGGTAACTTTTCATACAGTGATCTTCCCTGTATAACTGCAGCTGTTCTGCAGACGTTCTGTAGGCATATAGTACTAATTCAAACGTATAATAGTTATAAAAATGCGATGTTGTTACGAAGAGGCCTATATAGACGCTAACCGCGAATTAGATTCCAAAGTATACGCTATAACCGTGTTTGAAAAGGGCATATATAGTACATAATACTGCGTAATTTCTCAAGAAGCATTGCAGGAGGCATGCAAAGGTATCACATTGATCTTTTAAATGACTTCCTGTATGGATATTATAGACCAGAAAAACTAATAACTTATCGCGTGAAACAGAATTTCACCAATTAACAAAATACATATATGCAAGATAATCTGCTAATGTTCTGCAGAAACTGCGTACTTCTGCATATGATCTGCAGACATTCTTCCTTATATAAGTCTACGTATAGTTCCTGCTATATCGGTCGATCGAAAAGCCAACAACTTGTCGTTAAATTCTCCGCAAATATCTCTCATTGATGGAACTGCAGAAGATGTGCATGTATTCTGCAGAAGAACTTAACACACTATTGTATATAACAATCAGACAATAGCTATATATCTTTGTTGTATATATAAGCAGATATAAAATAGTTCAAAAAAGCTGCAATGTCATAGAATCTGCTATATAACGGAAAGAACTGTCTTAACGTGTGAATTGCAAAGATGCAGGTAAGATTAAGATATTTGCAGGCAGAAGCAGACTTGGACACTGACTCTTCATGCAGCTCAAGGGGCCAAGGGAACCACGAGCACGCGCAAGGTCCTAGCCACGTGGCACCACGGGACGGTCTGGATGACCAACCGGACGACGATGCCTCGCTTTCGGACACAGGCCCTTGCTGGCAGCCAAGGTATACATATACATAGGGCCTAATTACTCTCATAGTTAACCACTGTAGTTCTTGCTTGACCATTGACCAGTATTCCACACCGAGACATTCGCGAGACCAAAACCTCCTGTCCTAATATATACAAACACCTAAAGTTTCATGGGCCTATACATACAATATACTCTGGGGCCTCTTTGGACACAAAAGTGTTCCTTATATAATCATTAAAACCCTTTCAATGGTTATAAACTTAAGGGGACCAAATCTACCGAGACAAAGTTTACAGAAGTTCAACAACATTGTCTCCATATATAGTCTTTATACAAAGGGCCTATTGCCAATGTCTGAACTGGACACACAGTTTACAATGGTCACTACAATGGTCAGCTTCACACCTGTGTGTAGGTATATAAACACAATGGGCCCTATACACTGCATGGAAGTCCTCGTGAAAGTTCTTATTTCCTCTCGCACTGAGCCAATGAAATCACGAGTATATATACAAAGGACAGTTACAGAATGGTCCCACTGAATCATTCGTTTATCCTGCAGGCTGTGCCCTGAAATCCAGTCCTGCGAGGCTATCCTGAAGGATAAGCTAGTTCCTACGGCCACCGGTGGCACTGTCGCCATGCCATCACCGCCGATGACCATAACTTCCATCGCGTCCTGCTCCCGCACCGGCCCTTGCCGGGGTGGTTCCGGGGGCTCCGGGTCCGGTTCAGGTTCCGGATCAGGCTCGGGGTCCAACACCTCGACACCGGGTAAGAAGAACAGGCAGGGCAAGGCTGTCAGGCTAAGCATCAACGCGAGGGAGCGGCGGCGAATGCACGACCTGAACGACGCGCTGGACGAACTCCGCTCGGTCATTCCTTACGCGCACTCGCCTTCCGTAAGGAAACTCTCTAAGATTGCTACCCTGCTCCTGGCTAAGAACTACATCCTGATGCAGGCTAACGCCCTAGACGAGATGAGAAGGATCATCTCGTACATGAGCCGCGCTCCCGCGTCTCACGCGGGTGGCGGCAACGGCGGCGCTAGTATGCAAGTCGGCCACCAGGCCACCGGTGGCCCTAACATGCCTCAAGGGCCCGGGCCCCAACCTCAACAGACCAATTACGCCCCATCGGATGTCGACAAATGCGACAGATGCCCCAGACCTGGCGATATGGTCGGTACCCTCAAGTGAACGACTGAATTCCCTCGAATCGCAAAGCCCGCGGATTAAAACAGTGTTTGGCAATAAGGGCCTTAGGTCTATATACATGCAATGAGCCCTAGAACGGGGGTTATTTACACACTGGGCATATCTTGAAAGAAATTTTCTGGATTGGGGCAGGTTTGAACAGATGTGGAGAGGTTAGGCACGTGTAAGCACGGCTATAGTCTTATAAAGAGAAAAATCCGAATCAAATTGGACTTTCCCAACAAGAACTGCTCAAACAAGTTGTCTTTCTTGAATCGAACTACTACTTTTTACAGTTCTTATGTTAAAAAACAAACATTACTAGATCATTTTCTAATACGCAACACATGTTTGAAACGCAAACATGTTTCGGTTTTAACACCGAGCGCAAAGTCCAAATTGAAATAGGACTTTCCCAACAAGACCATGCAGCCCACACACACACGTGCCTAACCCTACTATAATCACTATTAATTAGGTCTAAATTCGTATATATATACAATGAAGCCGGTAACTGCATGCATGCGGAAAGATGCCAATTGTACGAAAAGCGACAATTAAGTTTGTATTTTGAACAAATATTTCTTATTTCCATGTATAGAATGACTTCTTTGTTTCCTCAGTTGTTTGTGTTTTTAAGTCCCTTGCACTGCATTCAATTATAAATGTTCATTTGCAATTTTTCCTTCCCCGCTTCGTAAAACGCGTGAAACACGCGCGTACACGGATGTCTCGGAAAACCAGAAATCTTCCATAGAAAATTAGTGACATTGAATCTGTTTCTATAAATATGGAATTGCAATAAAGCATTCAAGAAAAACTGGGGCCTCTTGTACATACTTATTTAATTACCGGTTAATTGAATGCAATGTTGTTATCTGTCTTTGAGGAACCCAAGGACCATTACAGAAACAGTGAGGCATTTCACATTACAGCACCCAAAGTGAAAAAGGCCTCACATAGTCTTATAGCAGTATATCAGTGTGCGCCAACGCCCACAAAAGGGCCCTAACGTCATATTTACATCTGACAACTCCCACAAACTGCATGCGTGCACTCAATTTACTATATACTATATATCCATGTTGGGGCATCCTTTCCTATAATTCCCACTATCTTGATTAAGCACAAGTGACCTTAAGGGAGTGACATGTGCACTGGCAAAGGCCCATAATAGGGTTGTATGCCACTGAACACTGTCACTGCCTTGTCGATACACCCACTTCAATCGAGGGCTCCATTACTTCGATTGGTCCTATAGGGCCCTGTATACCCGTGGGGAAATGTTGGGGGTGGGGGAGTTGGAGGGAAGGGCAGTTAGGCATTAAAGTCATCACGTCTCAAAGAAGTGCGGGCAAAGACAGTGCATTGGGGCCTCATCGATCTGCAACGTGTAGCGCGCAAGATGTGCGCGCATTGATTGCGTCCAGTTTGGTCACTTGCGCATGCATTTTGTTGCATGAGATGAATGACAACTCACTGAATATCTAGATTTTGTTGATGAGAACATAACTATAGAGTTCCAGCAATGACTGGCCTTTTTGCGAGAGATTATACGGTTCCCTTTTTGTACACACAGAAAAATTTTATAGTCGGTGCTCTCGATTTTGAGTGTCAACACTCAATTATCCTCATCCAAATAATCCAAAAGGATCCTTTTCTCACAATTGTTGAAACACTATGTGCGTGTTTTTAATTTGACAACTAGTTTCGACTCATCAGTGAATCATCATCAGGTCCAAACTTACAGGTCAACTAATATCGATACAGTATAATTCAAGTAAAAACCCTTAAATTTACAGATCAAACATTGGACATACCTCAGCTTTTGAAAATAAATCTTTAGAGACAGATCAAAAATTGTCATGCAGGTACGAGAGACGACCATCGTCAAAATATAGCGGATAAAACTACCAGAATAAAGTCAGTAAAAAGCTAATACAGTCACATTTAAATTTAATAATGCTATACTATAGCATTCACTAGCTAATTAAGTGAATAATGAAAATAATAGATAGCAAACATGCCTAATTAGTTTAAAATCAAATGGTCGAATGCAACATTTCCACTTTTAGACAAAAGTAAAACTGAATTATGCTAAAATATAAGAAAATGAGTTTATTAATCTACTGATTGTTACACTGCATAGTCTGTTTAAGTTGTACTTTGCATTAATTACGAGGGATATGGCCTAACAATAAGAACAACACATCTATGCACCAAAAAATGGCGGCCATATTGGAATACTCAATAACAGTTAGGGGATTGCAATTACTTTCATCCATCCTCCTCCAAAAGGAGCATATCTATAGCCAATAACTTCTTTTAAGGATTTTATGTAACTGAAATAGTATAGAGTATATTATAGAATTTATTGAACAATTTTTAGTTGCAAAATTAATTCAAAGTTTTGAAATATTGGGTATCGTTTGAGATTTTGATGAATTTACGATTTTATATTATAAGAAATACAATGTAATTTGGTGCAAAGGTCACTTTAGGAGCGTTTTTGAAATGGTACCATGTCAGGTGGTCCAAACCCTGAAGGAATTTCCTGGCCGAGTGACCATTTCAAACTGGACAAGTGGAAAGAGATCAATGTTTGTGGGTGGATTTTGTCGCAGATTTACTTTTGGGCGCTGATGCAGCAAACAAGGGCTTTGTGTCACGTGACCAGAACAAGCCCCACCCCCTTCAAACACCCCCTTAAAGGCCCCTATGTGTATATTTTTTTGTCTGCATGTCAGCATATATATCATTTCCATTTCCACAAACGGGCCAAAAACAACAAAAACCAGGGGGGAAAAATCGTATTAAACAGTGATTCATCACAATTCGGTTATATACAGTCGACTTATTGATTATATATCTTCTTCCCCTTCGTATTAAGAGGATAGGAAATAAATTAGCATTAATGTTGTTACCAAAATGGCCCAAAACACTTACATTTTTCCTTTTAAAAAAATACAAATTTACTAAATAACTCGACACAAATAATGTTAAATTATCTTAAACTTGTCAAGGAAACAGGTTTCCATAACAATATTAATTTGTGATCATTATATTTCTTCAATTCAGGATTTTCTGTATACACAATACTCAATTAGGCCTATTTACTGCACATTAATACAGTTCATTAACTTTCATGTGTACTGGTTTCAAATCCAGTTGTAGGTAATTAATCGTTCAAATCTGGATCGATTCCAGCCCAATCGCATTGTGATATGGTGAAACTGACTTCGAACACCTTTTGTAAAACGAGAAATGAAAAAATTCACCCAAAAATCTCCATTGTGCTTTCGGCACAATGCTTACCCCCTCGCAAAATATTGCGTGCAATACAACGGTGACGTCACCGATCATAACCTACAAGAACCCAAAGTCGCTATTGCGCGAGCGCAAAAGCACACGCAAGAGAGTTGCACGAGAAAACATTTCCAATACCCAATTATATTTTTGATCGCTTATTTCCGATAATTTCAGTATAAATGCGAGGAAATTTGCAAATAACAACATCAGTTCGCATAAAACTTTCACAAAAGTTAAATAGATTCAAGATTTACTTACGTTTTTTGCGATGATTTGCGAAAAGTTAGACGATTGATGAACGAACGTCCTCAAGGTTTTCCCGCCGATTTGAAAAGCGGACATCGGTACGTACCGGTACGTAAAAAGAACCGGTACAGCAGTGCATTGCAGTGAAAGTAACATATTAGATAATGTTTTATTCGTTATTTACTGAACATCTACGGGAAAAAAATCGCAATTTTAACCAATGTACATAATCATCCTCAATCTAAAGAATTACAGAATAAGTCTGATTGGACGTTATCGATTAACAGCCGCCCCTGAAATAGTGGTAATGGCTTTCACAAAGACATAACACAGTACCTAAAACCTCTGCAAAATAAATACAAAAAATTCAATATGTGGTTTAAAAAATCGTAATGGGGCCTAAATAACACATCATTTTGCCTAGAAGACAAACCTAATTGAATTTGTGTTATTCGTAAACTGCGCGCGATGACAAATTGTCGATCCTCATTACGGCAAATTGCATTACTTCTATATTTCTTCTATCTTGATGACATTATCCGGTATAAAATGTATTCCCTGCCATTGTCCATAATACGGCGATGTTTATTACCAAGCTGCGATAAACGATAACGCCTGCAGCGAGGAATATAAGGTCCTAAGGGCCTCGGCGAATAAATTTCCCAGCGCGCAGTGCTTACGAGTGCGAACTCAATCTCGGCGAGTATTTCGGGCCCAAAATCTAGCAAAGTGCCACATTGATACTATCCCCTCGTGCCAACACCATCTCGGAAATCCTATTTGATGTCAGTCACTTGGCCCCTAACCAAATCCCGGCAATCTTTCCTATTGCTCCGGGTTTGCGCGTGTAACGTGTCGCGCAAGCTGGGGCACTTGCCGAAGACTCTTACATTTAACGCCCCCTAATTGCAAACTATCAATTATTGTGCAGTTACAATGCACCCCAGGATAGGTTCCTCAAAGGGTGATAGCTAGTACAGCGCTTCAATCTCTAAAACGAGCTCAAATAAAACCCCAGCTCATTCGGTCCCATTTTTCGGATACATACGTAAATTCACGATATTTACTGCAATGAAAAACACGAAACCATTCGTGCTAACAAACCATAAAATATATAATATCGTGCAAATTCTTTATGGCAATCAATAAAGACACAGAGTACAGAATTAATTGGGACAACAACCGCTAGATGGCGCCGCTCTGTCATATCGTGTTCAGGCGACTAAGAAGAAAAACAAAATTTCCGTGTCAAATTACTGCAAAATATTTGATCTCAT
>WWPM01024780.1:0-32170 GCA_023279145.1 Glomeris maerens | reverse complement strand
AATTTTAACAGCAGAAACTACGTTTTATTGTACGCATAGCATATGGGGCATGTATGACACTTTTGTATTGAAGGTTGAAGGTAAACAAACTGAAACAGTACAAATTATGAACAAATTCACTTGTTTTGTAACAATACCCCAGATTTTCTACAGAAAAACATTGATTTCTGCAGAAAATCTACAGAAATTCCTTTAATTTTTCATATTATCTGCAGAAATTAATATTTATCTGCGTTTATGGCTGGAAAAATGATCAAAATTCTTATGGCCATCTTAAAAACAACACTGTACAAATAGGATGACTGTATAAGAGCAGTTTGAAACAAATCGACTTCAAAATGATGCCGAAGACCAATGAGTTGATTTTCTTTAATTTAATTTCCATAGGCAACAAATACCATTTTATGCCAAAATTCAAATGAATTGCAAACTTCCAACAGAAGTCTTATTCACGTGCGATATAACAGGGCATATACGATAAAATATCCAATTATTAAAAATTAATACTAAAAGAATAAACAATATAATCGGCTGCCTTTGTGTTTACAACTCACATTTCAATAAGCAAGACAAAAACAATGTTGTATAGCATAGCAGGTAAATTGTTGATCTTGCTGAAATTCGTGCGAGCTCCTCGACTTCAAGATATAAAACGTTTAAAATGGCTCACATTCGGTATAATTAGGCCCTCAAAAAGCAAGGCAACATCAGATAATTGTACTTCTTCATGTGACACCGCAGTTGGTTAATTAATCGAAAGCGAAAAACTTGTCGTGATTTTCGGAAACGCACACGCTTAATAACGTGAAAAATAAAATTGGCGAATATAAACTAAAACAATAGCTACGAAAATAAATCACAAACATTTACTGTGATAAATGCATGGTTAAAAAGATTGTAGTTAATTCCCACTATATACCAGTATCCCTATTTCGGAATATAATAGAGATATTCGTTAATCTCGATCTGGCACTTGATGGCAGACACCACGAGGCATATTCAAAAGGGAAAACCACTAGACAATGAGACAATACCAATGGCGACCTGCATTGCCTAGTTGTAGTATAACAACAGTGAACACGCTGCGTCAAGCAATTCTGAATATTATAAGACAGAGAAGGGAGGGGAGATGAGAAATTGTAAAATTGTCTTTTTTGAGGCACTGAGGTAAGGTACTCAGTAGTTTCTAAGTGGCTCCTTCATTTCCAGCTGGATATCTGGGTTTTGTTGCGGGTACGGACTGTAGTGCGGCGGTGGAGGGTTTGGCGAGCTTGGGTATTCGCTACGCGAGGGCAGCAAAGGATGTTGGGCAGTTGCCATAATCCCGCCTAGAATATTAGAAGGAAAACAAATTGTAGAACCAATTAACATCAATATGATAGAGCTTCGCAATTAAATGGCCAATTTGATATTGTAACTTGCGCTTCACTTTATAGTGCACGTGTAGGCAATTTCTGTGCGTGTTTGTGCTCGTGTACGAGTTTGTTGCGCGGACGTGAGTTTGCTGTGCACACATTCTTGTCTCTGTTCACGCATTCACGTAAGATTCATACACATTTGCTGTGCATTCATTCAAATATGCTGCTCGTATATTCACGCACGCCATGCATACGCATTAATGTTTCGTTTTGCTCGCATTTGTGCGCACATTCACATTTGGTGCGCATGCTCACGTTTGTTGTACACGTGGAGTTCTCTTCGAACTGATGTATTCCTGTATATGTAGAGTTCATGTTTCCAATGCAAGCTTTTGATTGTCGTGCACATTCATGTTTTGTGTGTTCGAGTTGGCTGTGTAAACTCTCATTTTTCAAGACATGTTGGAACGTAGTTTTAAAGTAGTTCCAAGCAGCTAAAATGTTAAGGTATGTATGTATTCATGAGCGGGTGATTCATGAAGAAATTAGCTCGCAGCATTTCAAAAGCGCCGGCTTCCGAAATCTTGCTTAGCTATTTTTTTTGCAAGCTTGATTTGCGTTTGAATATTGGTAATCGATTGTGACCTTTAACCCTCCGTCGGTCGCACCCCCTGGTGGAACAAGTAGGGTCGCACCCAGCCTGAGATGCCAGGCACACATATTATAGCCTCCCCCTTTCCCTAACCAATTTTAATTCAAGACAACATTAAAGTAATCTTTGGTAGGGTCTAAAGAATGGAAAAATACTGAATTGAATGGAAAAGAACAAGTTTAATGAACAGAATAAATTTTAAACTAAAACAAGGGAAATGGCAAAAGATTTTTTGAGCGACGTGAAAAATTCCCATACAAATAGCATGGAAAAAATAAATAAAACGCCACAACGCAATCGGGCGCAGTTGGCCTGCTGAGCCAAGGAGAGGTCCAGGCGTTTTCAGTGAAGGTTTAAAAAATTCTCAGGTGGGGGTATTAAGCACCGCCTCGAGTCAGGAAGGTACTGGGAAGGGCAACTCCCTGAGACGCCAGGGGGAGGGGAGGCGTCAAAAAATGTCTTTTGCTGGCCTCTCAGTCCAACTGTGACCGACGGAGGGTTAATTGTAATTTTTGATACGATTAAGATTTATTTGTTACATTACAGTTAAGTTGCATTCATTCGATTTGAAAACAGATGACAGATAAATGAAAAGGAAACGAGGAAATCGGGGGTTTCTTCGTCTTCGTTCGAATTGCATGATGGCTTTGTTCCAAGTCACTCGCTCGTCATTCCGTAGAATGATTCCGATCACCTTACCAAAGGGTGACCGATTTTTTGACTCCGGTATTGGTTCATGGAATATTTGGTTGCATGAAAATGGCAAAGCGATATTCAGAGAAGCGATAGCGATTCCGCTGCAAAAGCGGGCGTGACTTTTGTGCTTGTCCGTCTATGAAAAGGCATCTTTCTTCTTGCAATTTAAAAAGGTAATTGCTGAAAATCAAAGAAATTGAGACCCGATTGTGGCAGATGTAGAATCGTTCCTTCACGGTATCCGCGCTTCGCCACCGGGCAGCATTTGCAGACGTAACAGCACACCACTATTCCGGAGACGACTGCTGATATCGCTAGCAATATTATAAAAATCAAGTACACGACTCTGTAAAATACAGAATACATATGAATTAGTATTTTCATGCACTCAAACTGACCATGCAATTTAATTTCAGTTTTATGTGATACGATAAATGTTGCAATTGGGGCTCAACTTACCCGATGTAAAGGATACCACTTTGATGAGCTTCATTAATTTCTGCATCAGTGTAGCAATCACCTAGTGGAAACGCAGACATACATTGAATTTGGATTAGAAAAGTGTATTTCTTAAGGACATTATATATTAATTGACAGATTTAAAAATCTTTAAGTTGCATGTACTACACAAGTTCACGATTGATGTGCGTGTACGTAAACATTTGTTTTTTTTTACGCAAAACACAACTCTATTGTTAAATTTTGGTAATATATAACTTTACATCATCCAAAACTTCTGAAAATTATAATTTTGCACATAATTAGGCCTATTATCAATTTTCCCCCATAATTCTTTAATAATTAATTACAGGTTATCCACATTATCATAAATTCCGCAATTTATTTGTCAAAACACTTTCATGACAGCAAAATTAATGTGGATATTTCTTGAAACTAGATTTTAATTGTTGAATTCTTATTTATTAAAATTCTGCATATTTATTTTCAAAAACAGCAAAAGGCTTATTTGTAATTTCATTGATTTGTGCTTAAATGGCAACAAAAGCCACTAATTATCATCAATATCGCTTGATTTTATAATATACGATGCATCATGTAATTTCTGGAAATATCTAGATATTTAATTGTCTGCATTTTTATTAATTTAAGAGGAAAAAGAAGAAACAGCGGGATTGCAGCGCCGCCACACGGTATCGCCACGAACTACATACAAGCCAGATGGCCAGGCAAACAAAGAAACCGAGTCGCTTTATATGAATTCAGCGCTAAAAAATCCATAACGCATAACTTTCCCAGATATAAATGCACCAAATTATGCTTGCGAACGGTTAAACAATGTCTATTTGATAGGTTTGATGTAAATTTGTGGGATATTTTCGGAAATTAGTGGCAAGATGCAAGGAGGAATGTCACCGAGTTCAAAATGTCGATTTCGGGGCGTCACCCATTTTTGTCGATTTTGTGTCGCAAGTAGTTGTACATAGAAACCGAGTAGATTATATCGATAGATAGATTAAAAGATCATACCCGGATGAATGAATGAGATAGCACATAGTAGCGCGAACAGAGATGTAGATGTTAATAGCATTTTTGCCGTGGTTTCTACAATTCCAAAATCCACAAAATTGACCGTGTGTGGTGCAGCAGTTTGTGCATCCAAAACTATATTTGTGGCAAAGCAGTAGGGGGAAAAAAATACAAACACCCAACAATCCCAAGGTCTACCGGCATCCAATAGCATTTCACATGCTTTAACTGGGCAGTCTGGACCAATTATAAATAAAAACATACATGGAAAAACCAATTAATTAATTTGAAATACTAAATGCATTTTCCAAGAACTTCCATTTGATTTTAAAAACAAAATTTTCTTTAATTTAAATGTAAGATCAGTACTTTGTTGTGATTTGTTTATTGAAGACAAATGTTTGAATTCACATAATTATTTGTAAAAACAAATATATTGAATTAATATTTAATTCTCTGCATGAAATATTTTCATAAAAGCTTATTTCTTTGAACATATGCAGCAATTTCAAAACATTTATATTTTGTGAAAAATGTACCAAATTTCCATAAAAATAAGTTTTTCCCCGAATTAGATCCACAATTTTAAAGTGCTTTTAACAAATCAAAATGAAATTTTAATCAATATAACAATTATAACTTAATTAATTAAAATTAGTTGAATATAAATTGTAAGTAGGCCTAAACTTAAAAAGTGTTTTATTTAAAAATTAACAGTAAAAAGTGAAAATATAATTAGATATTATGTTATTTGTAATGAGAGAAGCAATGGAGAAAGATTTAGAACAACACAAAAATTGTGAAATAGCAGACTAGTTTAAAAGTCGTCAATAAATCATTGGCATTAATCTTTATTTAGTGTATCCCGACCACTGCTTTTCGTCTGGCTCAGAAGGCGGAGCTTATGCATCCCCAGTGACGTCACACGATACGCTGAACTTTAATACTCGAGAAACAATTGAAAATAACGACAATTTCACAGCAATTATTCCATAAATACGAAATAAAGATCATAAAAAAGTCTGAATACAATATTGATATCACTTTATCTTTTATTTGTAACATTTATTTCGAATCTGTTGATGTGGTTAAATACATGTTGCTTAAAGGTTTCCAAGAAATTTCAGTAATGGTGGACTTCAGTTCCGATTGCAATTAGATGCTAGTGCAGACTGTACTTTACACAGTGTCCAAGTCATCTGCATTCATTTCAAGAAATAAATGACATTAAGAATATTATCAGGTTATGTAATATGGCATCATTTTGTTTATGTCGCAATAGCAATATTATCCTCTTATATAAAGAAAAAAATAATTCCTCTAATCTGAGCCTTTGTAAGTATTGCTCTTAAAGTAGATATACAGTAAATAAACCGGGTTAAATAGTCATAATTTGCAAAATAGGCCAGTCTCGAAAATAAGCCCCCTGTAAAAGGGCTACCTGATCTACGCAACTAAAAAATCCACTAAACCTAAAATTTCAACTTAAATACTCACTAGGCAATAATTTCCATTTCATATCATTAAAATAACTCAAAAAAATGTTTCTTACAAATTTTATTAAAATCCATCCAAAAGAAGTTGAGAAAAAAGGCGTGACATAAGCGGCGCTCGCAATTGGCTACATTGAAAAAAGGATTGTCTTATGGTTTCTGCTGCCAATCAAGATGCCAGAATCTATGCTGCTACTCACGCCCACATATCACGTGGTTTCCGCTATCCAATAAGCTTCGAATATGGGTACGCCTTTTTTCTCAGCTCCTTTTGAATGAACTATAAGTACAAGAAATTGCGATTTGCATATTGCATTACATAAACTAACGCATCCTCGGTGGCTTGATATGAACAAAATAAACCGGTCTTGTAAATTAACCCAGTCAAAAAAAAATTATAAAAAGAAGCCGCATTTTCCTGCCTATGAGCGCCCTATGCAAAAATGCAGATTGTAACGGGTGGTTGCGTTACTGGGTTATTGGGCCCCGATACCACCAATTTTCAAACACTATTAAAGACTGCAGACCACACGACAGCTCCAAGTTGAGAGACAACTGATTTTATTTCAAAAGAGGGTCCTTTTATATAAGGGCCTGAAAACCAGGAAGAGGAAATACAAATGGTGATCCAAGGGCTAAATGAAAACATAATCCACTACCGGCCTAAAAAGGCAAAAACAGGAAGGACTTTACTTAAAGTGAAAAATAGGGCAGCAAGGAAATGGTTCAAAATATTAAATATAAAAGTATTCATCAAATATTAAAATAATGGAAAGAACAGAAATTGCTACACATAGCTACAAGATTTTAATAGCTCACCACTTTGGAGAACATTGATAACAACCCCTGCGTTACGGCCATCTCTTGCCCCCGGACAACATGTGCAGTGATAGCAGCACATCACAATTAAGGAGACAATGGCAGAAATGAAACCCACGAATAGTAACAATATTCCTGTTATTCTGTATATGCAAAGTATTACATGAATTATTATATATATATTATTTTCCCATATTCAGCAAAGATATGATTAATATATATATATATATATACCTGTATGATACTACATGTTGCTGATTATAATAATCATCACTGCTCTCACCTATTGATAAACATCAATTTACATACAGGAGTGTCTTAATTTATAAGATGCTGCTCTTGAGATTGAGATATGTAGTTTTCAATTTTCCCAACAGATGGCACCACTGCGTTTTTACCATTTTCATTTTGTTAAACCAAAGATAGAGTCTGCATTTACCATTTTATTATGCGAGAAGAAGCTGTCACTTGCCACCCATTAAAAAAAAAACAGAATAGTTTGTTTCTATTCATTTAAAACAATTTTTTCCCCATTTGCGAATGTGGTGCCATCTGCCGGGAAAAATGAAAACTGCGCAATTCTCAATGTCCATCATCTGTGTATTAAATTATACTGCATCAATACTTGAAATAATACCGAAGACAAAAGTTTTAATGAATTTCTTTATAAATACGAAATAATACAATTAGGCCTATAGATATAAAAACAAATAAATTAAGGTTTTGGAGAAATTATGTTGCTATTAGTGCTATTTACCAAAATAGTAGAAAATATCAATATATTGGGCAGTTTTTCATAAAATTATTCTAGTTATTTAGCAAAATCTATATTATTTGGTGTCTATATATTGTTACAAACCTGAACAGGTAAATAAGATGACTGTTGCAGCTATTATCCAAACTGTATTTTTGAAATCCATCTAAAATAATGATTATTTAATTTTTCTATGAAGACTTTTTTGAACTTCCTGCCCTCTTTGCAATTGTCTGCAATTTCTAAGCATTTACTTACCCTTATAACTTCGTCTTGCTTGCCTCACAGTTGTGAAGAAAATAGTAAGAAAATAGCTATACATGTGAAAGCAAATTTTAAAAGGTTTTAATAACTCAATTAAAACAGGATCTAAAAAGAAATTGTTTCACTACTTAGAAAGTATATCATGCTACATTTTGCAAGGTTCAGTGCTAAGTAATATACTCAGAACATAAGGATTTATTCTTGGTAAGTAATCCTATCAAACATCAATTTGTAATAAACAACTTTAGTGAAAAAGTTTTTATTTTCTTGGAAAACCTGGTCAATATTTGCAAATTTGCATTTTAGATGAATAGCATCATTTGTCATTTGTCTTCTGACATTATATTCACCCTGTAAAAACATCTGACAATGATTTATTGTTGTAACACGTATAAATCATACATTTTACAACAATTTATGACCTCATTCCCAGTTAATATTGCGATAAATCTCCAACTTCTGTCATATATCACAAAAGGAAAACTTTCCACAAAAACAACAAAGAACTTGAACATCACCACCTTTTTGTTATTTCCCTAATATAAATAGCCCAATGTTAAAGCTGTTTCACACATCTAATTTAGACAATATATGTAAAATGAAGTTGCTAGTCACCATACAGATAGCACTGACAGCTGTTGCTGTCTATTCCAAGACCTTAAAGTTGTCAAACATGGAAGAAATGATCCGAAAACATAGCACTGCGATGCAATCTTATCTGGAAAATGAATGCAAATCTCCATCAGCTACCACTAACCAACTACAAGCCTTGAAATCTGAATTAGAAGAGAGTGTTAATAATACAGTGGAATTTGTAATAGACAATTGGTATCCTCTGCAAGATAAACTACCAATAGACTCTCCTAGAAGCCTAAACATGGCGATTGCCAACCAGGTATTCAGTGATGCAATAGCAACAATGAATGACTTCTATGTGGATATCAATTTTGCGGAAGATCTTGCAAGTTTCTGTACGTCTTTAAGCAAGTATTCCCAAGATTTGGAAGATATCTTAGCAAAAATCCTGAAGTTACTCGATTCTATTTTTCCTTCCTGGCACATTACACCTTCCAAGGTATTTTGGGGCTAATATTCACATGTCTTCTATCAAATCACTTGAGTTACTTTGTGTAATAAATCCAAACTCATCTGTGTTCCTCTTATGTTATTCAAATTATTTTATTTTTCGTGTAAACAACTCCCCGCATTCTTTCATTTTATTGTTCCCGCTTGGGCCACTAGAGGGCGCAGCCTCGCTTCTTTTGTCCGTTGCAGTTTCAGTTGAGAAATAAACAACAGCGATGAAGCTTTGTCAAGTTTATAACATCTCTTTCAATTGTTGAGACACCATAAGTCACCATTAATTCCAAGAGAGACCAGAGTGTCTCGCAATTGTCCAAGTGGTTTTAAAGAATAACATATTTTAGCCGAGAATATACAGATATTTCATTCCTTTGGTTAATTGAAGTCTAGTCGATCATTCTGTATTGGAAATATGCTTTGTTAGCGGTATGTTTGTTGCACGTAATTTGTTGGCATATTTTGGTACAAATTCATGTTCGGCGTCATTTCATACTGTTCACTTGATACAGACACTTGATTATTTCCTAATTTACATTATCATAAAAAGCAAAATTAGGACAAATTGCCATTGTGGAATATACGATGGAAATTTAAGTTACCAGATTGGGGCAGACTTATGATTGTGCCTTCTTTGCTGCCAATTTTGGCCAATGGGCAACATCTACAGCAATAGCAAATAGTAATTATTGCGGCTCCAATCCCTGCTCCAACAGTGATAGATATATAACTGGAATCAAAGAATTCATGCAGAGAATGACTGGTAAATTTGCACATGGCAAAACATTCAAGATTATTCTTCAAGGCAAACTTTTACTTACATGAAATGATGATATTCATCAAGTTCAACATCATATGAGTCAGAATCTTCACTACAAACTGTGTAAAATAGACAAAAACTTGGATGTAATAACCAAGAAAATGATTCAAACTGCTACAAACCTTTGTGGATGAGAGAAATAAGTGCTAAAATCCCTAATAACATTGTGTTCCTTAACATGCTTCTTAGTAATATAATTCAGTGAGTCAGTCTACAAAAAGATAAGCAGTTTGGGATAGCTGGAAATAAGCAAACAGTGCAGAACCTTATCTTTGTCCAATAACTTACACATAAACTTAGTTAACAGTTATATGAGTATACTTTAAAATGGAATCCAATAATTAACAATACAATATTTTAATTGGGTTGCTTTTACACTGGTTAACCCTTGTGTCGGCAACCGGAATTCTCGACGTTGTTAGGCACCCAGGGTACCCCAGTACCCAAGTGCTATCTGACGGCTTTACTTAACAATGTGCGGTGAATTTAGCGGGAACGCCCACAGACACGACTGCAGAAGTCTGTAAGCACCTGTGAACTAGTATTCTTTACCCTAGTCGAATAATTTAGCACATAAATACACGTTTGGTAGAAATACAGGTTTTCGTTTTGACAATTTTCTTGCATTGTAGTCTGTTTGCCAAAATAAGTTTGTAATGCCATTTTTTTCTATATAATATTTCATTTTCACTAAAGATATTAAAATATCAGGATATTTTTTATAAGTTTTGTATATTAGTAAAAAAAAAAGAGCATTGTTTGGAGTGAGGCTAGGCAGCCATGGATGAATTGTCGACAGCTGAGCTTGAACGGTGAGTTTGCCGGTTACTCCATTGGCTAAAATAAAACTAATTTCCATATAATGTAATCAAATAAATAAGAATACATAAATAAAACTAGGAAATTATGCAGTAAATGTGAACTTCCAGTGTGCAATGAGCATGCATGCACGACAACACATTGCATCTATTGTAAAAGCGTAAACACATAATTGTAACAATGTAATTTCATTAGAATACTTATATTATAATAAAAACAATTTGAATGCATAATTATTTCATTATTTATGCCACTCCTTAGAATCTAAAATGCTTAAAAAGGATGGAAATACACATGGGTACCCAGGTACCCTGGGTGCCAAAGGAGTAATCACCTTTGTAAATGCGTTTTTTCTGTGTTCAATAACATTGGAAAAATAAAATTATGCCTTACTTTTGTCAGAAAAGGGTAAAATAGCGAGGATCCGAGAGCGTTTTGAAAAATTTGCACAAACACCAGAGAAATCTCATAACGAATCGATTGAAGGGTACCCGGGTGCCGACACAAGGGTTAATGATTACACATTGGTGAATATACGGTTTTTATCCCTCATTTCCATCATTTAATTAATTATTTCCTCTTCACTCTATACATTTAATATTGATATAACTTCACGACTGATAATGCACTTATTTGTCTTAGATATCATTTACTTGGAAATACGTTTACATATCTTTATCTTACATATATACATATATGAGAATTATTCCGATTGGAACAGAAAACAATTCCAAGAAGAAATAAGTCCAGAATAATCCGAATATTTAATGCCTTTTGTTGAAATCTGCCATTCTGCTTTGAAAACATGTTCTGCTATGGTTGTTGCACATAATTCCTTGGTACATTATGGTAAAGATTCGTGTTAGGCGTCATTTCATACTGTTCACTTGATACAAAGACTTGATTATTTCCTATAGTTCATATTAAAGACAAAAATGAGAACAAACAATAAGCATCTGTGAAATATATATGAGGCAATTAACTTACCAGATTCTGGTAGACTTATGACAGCTCCTTCTACACTGTTCGTTTTGGCTAAGGGACAACTGCTATGACAGTAACAGATTGTAATAACTGCTGCTCCAATGCCTGCAATAACAGTCGCAACTCCAACAACAATCCATCTATATTAAAAAACTTCATTGAAGTTATCGAATTTTAAATTTATATTCCACATAAAATGATTCTACAAAATTGGTTGCTGAAAGTCAAATGGTCTGTAATTTTACTTACGCGATATAGTAATTATTAGGATATGAATTGTAATTTTGGCAGCACACTGAAAAACAAAACAGTATGTTTCACATTATGATTCGAATTACAGTATGTTCCAATCTAAATAGTAAACAAAACCTTGGTTGCTGAAGAAAATAACTGTTAATAACACTGCCCTTCTTAACGTTCCTCCTAAAACCATCTTTCAGTCAGTCAGCTTATAAATACAAAGAAATGAAAAGTGCAGATGTATAATGCGGAAAGCAAACAGGAAAACCATATCTTTGTCCAAATACATTTCATATAATAACAATCGTATCAGTGACATTGAAGACACAAAATGATACAAATAATTAACACAAGATTTTTATTGTAAAATAAATTTCAATGTAGTATATTGTAAAGCCGAGTGCAGGTTTTATAATATATTGTGTAATGCCGAGTGCACGTTTTCTAATATATTGTAAGCAGTGGGTGTAAATCGAACCGAACCCCCTTTCACCAACAAAGGATGCAACCAAACTCACACCGAACCTTCTTTGTCCTCTGGTTCAAGCGGGGCCAATGAGAACGCAGGAAAAGAGTATAAAATAGAGAGAGCAGTCGAGAGTGAGAAAAGAGTCGAGA
The DNA here is from genome assembly GCA_023279145.1 of Glomeris maerens. NCBI lineage: Eukaryota > Metazoa > Arthropoda > Diplopoda > Glomerida > Glomeridae > Glomeris > Glomeris maerens. Next base: position 20,085 of record WWPM01024780.1, on the reverse strand, counting down.
TCATGGGTACGCTCATCCGAGCTTACGTCTAATGGAGACGCCGTTTTAAAGAGCAGAAGAGCAGCAGAGTTCAAAACCGTTTGATCCTTGTAGTTTTCCACAGTTTGCCAGCTCAAATAAATTATTGTTGATGACCAGAGTGAACATTATTTATATTGTGACTATGACCACAACATATATGATGTTCATTTATATTGCAATATGTGAATACATTTAAATTTCGAATAATTAATTAAATCTACAAATTTATCTGCTTTCAAACACGACATGTTTTTGCTCATTTTAGATGTCACCAGCAGATATATGTCAGATCCAATTACAGTATTATATACATAGTGGCGTATAATGCGAGGAATTTAATGATATTAAGTGTTTTCTTCTTATAGAGATCCGGAAATGGCAAAAAGAAATGTAAAAGTATTCATTTTGAATCAGGATTGCAATTGTTATTATGCTCTTCCGCAAACTGACACACATACAATATTGTTTCCATGAGAGAACTTCATGTAGCACAATGAATCAATATTAGACTTTGGTGATAGCAAAAATGTATGATGACTCAAAAGATAAAGATTTCAAAGGATTTTGTCATTTTTATTTCAGTATAATTCGTCTAGTATTAATGCTCCCCAGCCACATTTAGTCTAACTACTTTTCCAAATTAATGGTTAGGCCTATATATGCATGCAGTTTTACCGCGAATTTATTTAATCTTGTTTATAAAAAAAAACCACAAAAGAATTACAGTAATATTCAAAATTGTACACACATTAGATTCAATCATTTCACGTGTTCATTTAATTGTTTTCTGGATGAAGTGCAAGCGTGGCAACTCATTGTTCAAGGAAGTTGCACATAGGCCTATTCAGATACATTCTCATTCCGCATCACTGCAGTAGGCTCTCCAGTTGACAAAGATGTAGTAACTAGAAGAGACCCTATATAGAAATCCTCAATTGTATTAGCAAACTTGGATCGATATGTTTAGTGCAGGGAATTGCCTAATTGTGATACTTACCATGTTGTGGTGATCTTCGAATAGTAATGCCTTGGTTGCGACTAACCCGTGCCAATGGGCATTTCTTGTAGTGGTAGCATGTAAACAAAATGGCGACAAAACTGCCTCCTGCAAGTATAGTTATTGCTTGAAAAATGGGGTTGTACACCTTATTGAAAACGTCGCCTTGATTCCTGCAATAGAATCCAATATGGGATCCCGTGCCCAAGAAATATATTAATGACATTTTGGAGAAAAATGTGAATAATAAGACTAATTATGGTGTATTAATTGAACTTTGATATTGTTTGATATCAGAGTGCAGTTTATATTGTAAACTGTTCATTAATTTGTGTTGTTTAATTATGTATTAATACATGGACACGCATCCTTACGTAGTGCTTGCTTGCCATGGATTTTCGTACTCGGAAAATGTGCTGTAACCTATTGACAAAAATCAAATCACTTTATTACGTAAAGTTCAGCATAAAATAGGATGAAAAATGGTCATTTTGTCAAATTTGCTGCCAGATATAGGCATATACTAAGCTACAGCTGTATGTCTGACATATAAACAAACAGCTGAAGCACTTAAAACTCTCATTAAACATGGGAAATTGATGCCCAAGGACTTCAAATGGTATGCACATCTGGTGTCAATTATTTTCATTACTTCAAATTAATGCTATTAAAAAAATATACATGTTTTTCATATGTTAATTTGAATCGACTTATTCATTTATGTGCACAATTAACTAAAGTTCTGTTTTTATTTAAGCCTGTATATTAACATGAGTAGCAATGAGGAGAGTGTGGGGGATTGGGGAAAGGAAGTGCGCCAATGAATGGTCACTAAGAATGAAATTATTTGAAGCAATGGTAAACTCAATATTTTTTATGGGGCAGAAATATGGGGGTGGGAAAAGTGGGAAAGCGCAGAAGCATTTACAATTAAGATATATTAAATGGATTTTAGGACTAAAATGGAACACGCCAAATATATAGTGGTTTAACTTGTTGGAGCACAGACCGTAAATCCGCGATAATAAGCCTGTCTCGAGAATACGCCGGTCTCGAAAATAAGCCAAGTTAAATAATCAAAATTTGCAAAATAAGCCGGTCTCGAAAATAAGCCCCCTTCAATTGGATTATCCAATGTACACGACTAAAAAATTCACTAAACCTAAAAAACTTAAATATTAAATTTACAGTTTTCATTTCCTATCATTAAAATCACAACAAATTGTTTCTTACAATTTTATTAATCACGATAAATTGAAATTCGCATATTGCATTGCATAAACGTGTCCGTGGTAACTTGATATTAACAGAATAAACCGGTCTCGAGATGTAGCCGGTGTTGTAAATTAGCCGGGTCAAAAAGAAAAATTATAAAAATAAGCCCGGGCTTATTATCGCGGATTTACGGTAAGTACAAAACACAAATTTTAAGCATGGGAGAAGATAGATGGATGCGTGAGCGCCTGGAATGGAAAACGGGTAGTCACCCTAATATGAAGATGGGTAAGTGGAAGTTGGAGAAAAAAAAAGTCATTAGGATATATAGGGTTAAGTGAAGAAGAAATAGTACGATTAGAATTCTTGGGAATGGATGTGGGGAAGGAAATTTCACAGAGAATCCTTTGTAGTGAAATGCAGAGGAGGGAGGAGAGGATACAAAAATCAAATTACAACCTGAGATACCAGAAAATACGACCAGCGGGAGGGGAAATACCATATTTTAAAAATAAAACAATTTAGTATTAAAGAAATTAGAACTGTAGCTGGTTTTAGAACAGGAGCGGTGGTGCGAGCGGCGGAATATTGGAGAAATGAGCAAGAAAAACTTTGTAGAAGATGTATGAAACAAGTAGTGACATCAGAACATATATGGGAATGTTTTGGGGTGGCACAGGGTAATGGGGGAATAGAAGGAACATTAAGTTTTGACGGAAAAAGTTTGAAAACTGTAACCAAGTTGAGAACAGATCTTGAACAACTGAGTATTTAGTAGGGAGGGTGAATAAGAAAACTAAAACGATTGACAAAATGAAACAAACCTGGTGGGAAAATTGTGATCACCAAGAAAACTAGTAAAAGAGCCTTCCTTCTGAATTCCATTTCGTGTAATAGGTATATATTGACTATAAAATATCCCAAAATCACAAATTGTCTTGAAATTATGTCTGCAACAATATTATCCCTATTTGCAAATAAGAGTTAAATTTATATTCGGAAGGAAGTGCAACTTGGCTAACTTCTTCAACGTCCACCGAGAACTGCGCTCCGAAAATTTGTTGAGGTTTTTTGATTCGCGAAGCCGGTTTATTGGAACGATTTTGGTCATGTGACTAGAACATAGTATTTTGTTTTCATTATGCTGTTAGTTTCCACTCAATCAAAGGTCATCATGGAAGCAAAAAATCAGAAAACTAATCCACGAGAGCAATTCAAGAACAACTGAAATTGAACTAATTTGTAAAAAAAAAACACGCCGAGTCCAAATGACGCACAAAAACAGCAATGGATTTTTATTATGCAAAAATGAGGATGAAAAATGATGAAAATAAGGATTTATAAAAGGATTTTGTATTTTTCCGCTTTGGGGACGCGATTGATGACTAGCCGTCCATCGTAGCTTAGCGACGCGAAAAGCCAGGGATCTGTCGATGACCATTCGACAGCATATACGCTATCCTCGTGTTCTTCGTATCTTCCGATGACACCATCTTGTACCGGTTTCGGGCTCCTGCAACAAAAATCACCCGCATCGACACGTAAACAATTCCGAAAGCAAGAATAACATGTAACGCATCAACATTTCACCAATTAACATGTAACAGATGAACAATAAGTGCTAACATTTGAACACCTTAACACGTACGCGAACTTATACTGATACGGCATTAACGCAACACGTCACCGCGAACTACACAATGCGCGTTATAACATCAACATTATCGATTCGCAGTTGTTTGTGTCGTCCAAGGATTTTAATACTACACCCAATTTAGAGAACACATATATAAATCATTTATGACTAACAATAAAACACTCCCAAGCCAACTTTCCAGAAATAACAACACTCTTAGCCAAACCGATTCGCTTGCTGTCACGTTGCTGGGAAACCTCCCCTGTCCCCCCTGTCCGACACCACGTCATACGACATTTGCCTCACCGTTGTTTCTCGTTGCTGTCGCTGTCGTGGTCATTGCTATCGTCCAGCAAGTGGCCAAGCGGCTCGGAAGACAGCGACGCAACGTTGGTGAGGATGACGCAGGAATCGCTGCTCGATGTTAGGATTAACTCGTCGTGGAAGTGGTTATACCGAACTCGCCAAACCCTACAAAATTCCAATCCCCCCCAAATAAAACAATGCATATATAATATATGGAAAGGAAGATAGAAATTAGTGCCGCATATGATACGCGTACCAGTGTGAATGATTTGAAAGGATTTTAAGTGGTTCCTTAACATTTCGAACATCCCAGAATTTGGTTTTGCAGTCGTCACCGCAACTAGCCAAATAATACTGTTTGTTCGGGTTGAAGTCCATGTCGCGGATTAAAGTTGCGTGAGCATTTTCGATGGCGTATATTTGCCTGCGAACGAAATGCTCATTTTAATTGGCAATTAACATTATTGGAAAAGATGACGAGCGAAACTGCGATCTTTCTTACTGCATCGCTCGTAAATCCCAGCCTCGCAAACACGTGTCGTTAGCGGTCACCACTTGCGTGTGGTTCTGGTGCGGATTCCATTTGCCAGTGGTCAGCTTGCAGTTGCTCTTTGCGTCCAAACCGCATTTAGCCACCAGCTTCAAACCAAATACAAAATTAGCAAAATGCCAGAACTGGAATTCAAAATATCGTGTAGAATTTTGGAATTTACCCTGACGTGTTTGCCACCATCCATTACATCCCACAACAGTATATTGTTATCGACAAGCGTGATTGCTTGTTGACCATCTGGCTGCCATATAAATCTATCAGAAATAAAGCAACAAATTCAATGTGCATATTCATTAAATCAAAATCCAAAATCTGTTAAAAAGTATTTATGTAATGTACGAGCAGAAATTTATTAACAAATGAATACGTACTCTTTAACTTCAGTGCCAAAATCATGGGTGGGGATTTTGCAAAGTAACTCAAGGGATGGGTGCAGTGTGGAATTTTCATCGGGAGCCGCGCAAGCCCCGTCGCAATCCGAGGGAACGTGCCATATCGCGCTGCACGTTTCGCACCTTCCATCGAGGACTAAAATCGACAAATATATATTGAATAAATATAATAAAAATAAGATTTGCTTATATTTTTACCAGTAAAATGACACACTTTTATTGTAACATGTAGAAATGAGGTTCTTGGCAGTTGGCGAAGCCTTTATGTCCCATATTTCACCTTCGCGGTGCAAGAAAACAGTTTTGCTAATCGAATTGTTCTCTTCATCGTAATCTATCTGGTGGATCTTGAAAAAGAGAAAACAAAAAGCAACAATACGTCATTTTATTCTTCTCATTTCAGCGGGAAATCAATTTAATCTTTGAATAATGGCATTTTTCTATGTTGACTACGTCAAAAGTTTCATTTTTTGACGCCAGGTGGCGTTTACAGCATGTAGTGTAGGTGTACCGGTTTTTAAATCGATATTAGCTACGTATCGGTACAAAATAGCTCTGCCCAGTTGACGCGGGACAAATGAACGCCGCCAAAGGTAAACGAAATGGCCAATATAGCTATTATGACGCAGGACAATGCGATACCTATATTACACTATTGGCGGCAATTTGTCCTAGTAGCGAAACGGAGTTTATGCGTGTCAATTTCACGTTTCATGCAAAAATATATTAAGGAGCTTTATTCAGGGTGGTCATTATGGAGAAATAGTTTTACATTCACCTGATTTTCCGATTTAAGAGACTGTGTTCCAACGAAAAACTGCACAATGTCTGATTCGGCCAAGACTGATGTCAGAGCTCTGGCCTAAAATGAAAAAACTCCGCAATTTTACAAATAAATCATCGTTAGTGAGGAAAAAAATGTCGATACAAACTTGAAATTCCAATCCGTAAATAATAGGCGCTTCGTCTTCCATGATCAAGCGATATCCGAAGAGAAATTTCTGTTTTAAATGTTCAGGAAACTAATGCGCCACAATTCTGCCATCTAGCGGTTTGCGGCAGACCTAACAAAATTTCCTTCATATGTTTAATGAGTTTTGCCTTCAAATTTTTAATTTCGACGTATATCTGTATTTAAGACATAAATATTGCTAAATATACAATGACATTATACACTTGAAAGGATAAAATGTGTTATTCAGGTTTTTCTGGAGTAATAAAGTAAAAATTGCACAAATAAATGATTATGTAATTTTTATATTGGAATGTATTTAGTTGGGGCGCTTGGCGCTAGATGTCAGCACTTGCATCTGGTTTGTTACAAGGCTTATGAAAGAAAGAAAATGGCGATGTTTCCACGCCTCTCGTGGACGATTTTATGCACAGATGACTGCAATTAGCTTGTAAAATGAATCATTTTCTTCCATATTTCGCGTATTTTAAGACGTTTACTGTTGGTTTTTCACATGGAAAATGTCAAATTTCATTTTGCAGATGGGCGTTGCTCGGGAAAAAGTGAAAGCTGATTGGTGGATTTCTTTTTTTCGCCTCCCAAAGTCTAAATGGACAAACTGCGATCGGAAATAATCCAGGACGGAGTCCCAGAAGTGGATTCTGACTTAGTAAATATAGACAAAAACGTCGTAGGACTCGAAGAGACCGTCTTTACGCAAACTTCTACGGAAGAAGTCCTTGGATTGGTTTCTTTAGACGATGAGAATCCGGATTGTCAAAATTCCAAATCTCTCATTGGTCACAGCTCTTCTTTGAGGCAATACTTCAAAGAAAAACCCCATTCCGACAACAGTGCTGCTAATTTCTTCGACAATCTTGCCAAAGACACCGGCACCGAACACGCGAAGCCGCCAAAACCGCTCGAAAATGGCATTTTGGCTGAAAACGTAGGCAATTTATTGGAAATATCTTCGAACAAACACCCAAATGGCAACAGAACATTGTTAGAAAATTCCCAGAATACCTCCCAAGGCACGAATTCAAACCGCGTTCCCGCCTCGGCGGCAACGACTCCTCCCGAACTTTTGTCAGACGTAACTGAAATAAATTCCCAGCTTGAGTATTTTAACATTGGAAACAATGAGCTTATTCCTCCTTTGTCATCCAAAGAAGCAGAAGAAGAAGAAGCAAATATAAATGATAGGGATAGATTAATTGGCGACAAAACTGCCGATTCGACTCGACCGGGGTTTCCATCCGACATGGACCTCGCGGATATCGAATTTGAGTTTAGATATACCAACTCTGACAGAAATAGTGAAGCAATTCTAGTTTCATATTCACAAGAAGAAGAGCAAGAAACAAGAATTATGGAAGTTCCTGGCAAATTAAGCGGTGACATTCAGTCGGATTCCAACCGGTCGGCAATTTCTTCCGCGGCAGCCGTGTCGGAAAGCAATCCTGATTCACTTTATCTGAATAATGAAGGCAGTGAAGTTGTACAGGCTTTATCCTATAAAGAAGAAGAAGAAGAAGAAGAAGAGCAAGAAAATGCGGAAGTTTTGGGGAAACCGAGCTCCGACAACGTGGCTTTTTCAAGACTGCCTGAATTGTCGTCTAAGGAATCGACAAACGTAATCAGCTTTGAGCTTAATGATACCAATACTGGCAACAATGAGGTTATTAAAGCTTCATCCTCAAAGGAAGAGAAACAAAATGGTGTACAGGTTTTGGAAAGATTAAGCTTTGCCGAGGTAGTAGATCCAAAACGACTTGGATTGTCGACTGGGGAGTCGATGACTTTAATCAATTCGGGGCTTAATGATAGCAATGCTGATAACAATGAGGTTATTCAGGCTTCATCCTCAAAGGAAAATGAAGAAGATAGTATAATGGTTTTAGAAAGATTAAGCTCCGTTGAGGCGGTAGATCGAGAACGGCCGGGATCGCCGTTGTCGTCTAACGCATTGACGCCGACAACGGAGACTTCCCCGCAAGTTTGCAAATTCTTCTCTTCGGCTGGTGACGCAAGCGGAAAATTAGACATAGTAACTAACCACTTTGGGGATGTCGGCTTGAGACCGAACATCTTCGACGATGTCGTCGAATCGAGGCCGTGGGCTATCGACGACCCGTTCGACAGCGTCATCCGGAAAAGCGAAAGCGAACAGAGGAGAGATGCTTGGATTGCCAATGCAAGGACAAAGCAATGTTTAGTGACAATATCGAAAACAACACCCGGTAGTTACTTTCCCGACAAAGACCAACTCACAATGCCCGGCGTCGTCCTCTCGGTCGAACAAGTACGCACGGATACTGTTCTAATCCATTTGCGTGGCTTTCATTCAATGAAAATCATGTATATTCATATTATTGGCTTTTATTGAAAGGGAGATCCAATCAGGGATTTTGTTTTGGAGCGGCTCGGAGCCGAAGTTGCCGCGCAGCGCTCCGCCACGACCGCGGACGAGGTGTCGCAAGACGAGTCCGGCTTAAAGAAACTAGTGGTATATCTCACTATGTGAACCAGCCACAGAAAAGAGATTATTGATTGGTTTTGTGGCATAATAGGAGAGGAAATGTTACCGCGCTGCTGTCAATCTCACGAGTCGTTTGCTCAAACAAGCCGGGCAAGGAGTCGGCAGACTCGGCCATCCGAGTTCTCATACTCCCAACTCAATTCAGGTTTTATGAACAATCAATCAGAAATGAGTATTTGGGGGTGTATAATTTGATTGGGATTTATCTGTTTAAGGTTTGGTTTTTGAGGATATCGTTGCTTATGAAATTGGGGTTGTTCGCGGCCGCGTTGGCCGAAGCGGAAGCGTTCGGCGATGCCGACAAACCGGATTTGTTTTACGAGTTCTATCCAGATACTTATGGAAAACGAAAAGGTGATTCACTAAGTAGTTTCCAGATGATTTTATTGGTTTTATATGATTTCATTTGAATTTAGGGAGTATGTTTCCATTTTCGTTCCGCATCCTCTTATGCGAAGTTTACCTGTTTAATAACAAGTTCAAAGAAGCCTTAGATCACCTGTGTGGCATTTTGTCTGTTGTCAGACAGGTTTGTATGTTCTGTTGCAATCTGTAAAAATTCATATTTATATCGAAATTTAAAACTCCTACTGTGTGCACTGAATTTCGAAGATATTGAAGAACCTGGAAGCTAATCTAAGCGAAGATGGGGAACCTGTTCAGCTTTCCGACCAATACCGAAAAGGTAGTAGCGGTATCTTAACGGTTGGTAGCAATGACAAGGAATTTTTTTGCAGCTTCAATGGAGTTGTGGAAAGGGCGCGAGATAAAAGTGATGTACGCCGTGCTGAACAGCACCGTCGTGCAGCAGGATTACCATTCGGCAGTTAGCCTTTTGAATTCTTTGCGCGACAAGGACACTGCAAACAGCGCTAGCCTGTGGTCAGCGCAAGGAAGGATTCTGCTGCAGTTGGGCGATATAAAAGCAGCTCAGAGTTGCTTCGCGAAAGCGGCCGCTTTCCGAGCCAACAGCGAGAACGCGGCGCATCGCGTGTCCGCGTTAGTCGACCGGTGCGTGAGTGTTTTTTTCCCCCCAGTTGCGGCAACAGTTATAAAAGCTCATGTATTTGGTTCTTTGAAGGTCCGTGATGTGCATCTGCCAAAATAACTTCGCGGAAGCGTACGCGTTTCTGCAACAAGCTCGCGAACTAGACCCCAAAAACCCGATGGTTTGTATAAAGCAGACGTGCGAAAGTGCTTCCAAATGAATCGGAAAGTTTTACGTAGTTAACGTATATTTGACATTCCTAATTTCAGTCTAATTTTCTCATGTTAAAAGTACAAGAAAATAGGAAGACGTAAACTGTAATGTCTTAAATAAGAAGTTCTATCTTTTGGTAATTGTTCTTCAGTGTAATTTTCAGGGTACCTTAGAAAACCTTGTCAGTTCACCTTGAAGCTGGCCATACACGATCGCTCCAAACCGCACTGTGCCGCGCCGCTCCATTTTTCTGGCCAATCACATGCATGCTACGCCACGCTTCCCCATTTTTTGCTCAATCCCACGCTTGCTACACCACGCCTCCCCCACGCTACATGCTTACTTCCCCCTCCCCCCCGGATTCTGCGAGATTCCCAGTGATTCCGCTCCCGCTCCACACTGGGTTTCCCCATTCACGCATCGCACCGTGCCACCGCCAAACGGCGCGGCTTGACGAATATTCAACCGGCCGCTCGCGCCACTCCAAGTGCGTCGGGTTACACCATTCACGATCGGTTTTTGGCGCCGCGCCAGGCTGTTTGCTGGTTGGAGCGATCGTGTATGGCCAGCTTTAAGGTGGCCATTCACAATCGCTCCAAGACGAACTGCGCTGCGCCACACCACTCCATTTTTGCCCAGCCATTTTTGTGCAACATTCACGACTGCGCCGCGCTGCTCCATTTTTCTGGCCAATCACATGCATGCTATGCCACGCCTCCTCATTATTTGCCCATTCCCACGCTTGCTACACCACGCCTCCCCCACGTTGCATGCCTACCCCCCCCCCCCAGATTCCGCAAGATTCCCAATGATTCTATTCCCGCTCCACGCCGGTTTCCTCATTCACCCAAAGGCCGCGCCGGCGCCAAACAGCTCGGCTTGACGAATATTTGACCGTCAGCTCGCACCACTCCAATCGCGTCGGGTTTCCCCATTCACGATTGGTTTTTGGTTTGGCACCAGGCCGTTTGGCTGGTTGGAGCGATCGTGAATGGCCAGCCCTACAGTAGAGTCCCGGTTATCCGATGCTCCGTGTTAACCGCGGTGCATGTCACAACCGAAGGCTCCGTGTTAACTGCGATTAAACCGGAAATACTCAGATAAACCGCTCGGATAAGCCGAACTTTGGGTGATCGTCATTGTTTTGCCAAGTCCAACAAAGATTCAGTTGCTCTTTAGACAGCAGAGGCATAATGTAAATTTGTTTATATATGTATAGAACATACATAATACGTACAGTACATAGTACGTACAGTGTGTAAATTGTAAAATATTTTTTTACGATGCTCCGTGTTTTCAATTATCCGCGGCAGGCTGAGCCCCGACAATTCCTTAAATGGGGATTTTGATGGAGAATTTGTTCGAAATATCGATTCATTTTGAGTAGTTTCACAGATTCCAATTGAAAATCTACCTAAGATTGTTAGATTACGTGGTTATGTATAGTTTTTCTTCCCCACGTCGTGTCAGGTGTTGAACAACTCGGCCGTTTGTCTTCTGTACATGTGCAAAATGCGGGCCGCGTTAAGGCTTTTGGAAGACGCGATACGCACCGATACGCCGACTTTCCTTCAAGAATGTATCGTGTTCAACATCTGCACGCTGTACGAGTTGGAATCGTCGAACAGCGTCAATAAGAAACTCCGCGTCTTGGAGATCGTAAACAGACACGGAGGCGACGCGTTCAACGTTTCGTACCTGAAGATTCCACCGAAAGACGACAAGAAATGAAAAGGCAACTTTTGCGAAACTTTTCACGACCGTTGTGTAAATACATATATAGAAACTGGAAAATCAGTGTACATAACGATCATTAACCGGGAATACTATTTTATGTTTGCAAGTTAACAGCCAATCCGGTAACCAAATAAATTTAAATAGGTTATGCATCGTGACGTGGTTCGTTCCAAGCAAACCATTTGCGGTGGAAATTCAAGCCGAGGTTTTCGATTCGGTCATCGGACTGTCCGAGAAAAATTGAATAGAGGAAAATTAGTAACCGATACGTGTTTCGATACAGTTATCGAGACGATTCGTTCGTGTTACGTACATTTTCCGAAGTTTCGTTCTGGTGACCGGGAACAAAGTTTTGAGTTTTGCCAGACTTTGATTCATTTTCTTGCGGAATTCTAAAATAATAATTGGTATTAAACAAGAACAGAAATTAAAATATAAATTGGACTAAAAAGTAAAATATGAATTGGACTAAAAAGTAAAATATGAATTGGACTAAAAAGTAAAATATGAATTGGACTAAAAAGTAAAATATGATTTGGACTAAAAAGTAATATATGAATTGGACTGAAAAGTAAAATATGAATTGGACTAAAAAGTAAAATATGATTTGGACTAAAAAGTAAAATATAAATTGGACTAAAAAGTGAAATATAAATTGGACTAAAAAGTAAAATATGATTTGGACTAAAAAGTAAAATAAGAATTGGACTAAAAAGTAAAATATAAATTGGACTAAAAAGTAAAATGTGACTTGGACTAAACAGTAAAATATGAATTGTACTAAAAAGTAAAATATGATTTGGACTAAAAAGTAAAATAAGAATTGGACTAAAAAGTAAAATATAAATTGGACTAAAAAGTAAAATATAAATTGGACTAAAAAGTAAAATATGATTTGGACTAAAAAGCAAAATATAAATTGGACTAAAAAGCAAAATATCAATTGGACTAAAAAGTAAAATATAAATTGGAAAACAAGTTGAAACAAATTGGAATCTACATTAGAATATCAACTTAACCCATTTCTGCCCAGTGTTGCGTTTTCGCAACAGCAATTTTCTGGGGAAATGAATGTGAATTGGAAATTTTTTTATTTTTAATTTTGAAATATATATATTTTTTTGTAACATAGGATCAAAAAATTTTCAAAATATTCCAAAAATTGAGAACCTTGGGCATAAATGGGTTAATGAATGTAATTAATATAATTTACTGGGCGCGAACTAAGCAAGCGCATGTAATCTTCTCTCGTTCTTCCCCACTCAAGCTGTCCAAAAATGACCGGTACGTTGACCAATCCGAGCTGAGAAAAGGCTCATTTTCTGTTTCCAATTCCGATTCCACGGCACGGAAAAACTTATCGAAAGCCGCAGCTAGTTTTCGCCAAAATTTCACGCACATCGGGTGAACTTCGATTAATCTTTGCAAGACCAGTATTTCCTCTTTTAACAATGGCAATACAAAATTAACCAATTATTATTACTATTATTCGGAAAAATATCAGATTTGTTATAGAATTTCACCTACTTATCGCTTCGTTTGACTTTCCGTAGCAATCTACCAGCAACAAGAGGCTGGAAAGTTGTTTCTCAAAAGTCCGAGAACCACGTAACTGAAATGTAAGTGATTTTATTAAATTTATTTTGTTTTAATTTTATTAACTTGATTAAGATTTTGAATGCAGTTTTGGTGGCAAATTAATTACTTCGAAAACATTAAAAATCTGATAATTAAATTGTAGAATATAATATTGCAATAGGAGTTTATAATTACTGCACTATGCAGTGGCGCCACCTAGTTCCCATTTTTGGAACTAAATTACTTTTATACTTTTTTAACAATTTCATTATTTTTTAATTAATTACTTCGAAAACATTCAAAATCTGGTAATTAAATTGTAGAATATAATATTGCAGTCGAGGTTTATAATTACTGCACTATGCAGTGGCGCCACCTAGTGTCCATTTTTGGAACTAAATACAATTTCAGCCTTTTCTGCATTTTTAGAGCTTATTTCATCTATTACAGTAAATGTTTGTTTCTTATTTGAAGTTTTCAGAAGAGCAAATGGATTTTTTCAGACCAATTTAAGGGATTCGCTAACGGCAGCTTTGTAATGGCCGAGAAGAAAATGGCATCGTGCGATTCCTTCGCCGACATCGCGATGTAAACTGGAACTTTCTGGGATTTTAGAGATGATTTCTAACAAAATTTCTAAGGAAGCTTTCGGTTCATTGTTGACGTAAAGCCAATCCGCTTTACATTTCATCCGCGTAATGTAATCATCTCCGTTGATCTCTTCGCCGTTGAAAAACCACTTTATAGAAAATATATTAATGTAATTATAACAATGGAAATAATTTGGAAATCAATGTAATGATGGGAATATACACATTATATATACTTTTGGTTCGCAGCGTCTTGGCACGTAAATCTCTTGCGAAGATGTTTCTTTTTCGGCTTCGGCTTCGAAGAAGTTGTCGGAAAAACAGAAGCCGAGATCCATTTTGGAAAGATTTCTATTTAGATTTCTATTCAAAAATACACATAAAAATGGGAATATTCTCACGGAATTAACTATATAATCTAGAATTTCATGTAATGGTTACTTGTTTGTGTTGGAATGGTTGTGGGTATGTTATTGGGTTTCGCAATTGATTATTTTGGGGACAGATTCGGATGTGCGAGGTCGGTGGATGGGACGCTGTCCGTAGAAGTAGAATGGCTCGGATCGCGTCTGTTTCCAATCAGCTTCTCGTCGTTTTCCTCGTCGCCCAAGTTGTCAGTTCTCCTCCACATACTCACACAAGGCCTGATGCCAACAAAGAAAGGGTTTCCGACGGTGCTTTCAGTCCTGCAGATAACAAGGACAGACATTGGATCGATGGCAAAGACGCCGAACATCGCACCGAGTTTGATCATGAAGCCATCCTCGGTTAGGCTTAGGGCATTAGGCCTAACTCCCATTGAAATGAGCAGCGTCTTGTTACCTGATCTGTTCGGTTGATAGGAAGCCGTGATGCGGCCGAGGAATTCGATCAATTACCGCCTGAAGAATCCAAGAAAAGGTTGAGGATATTAGCAGGCAACATGGATGTCAACAAGGATGGGTTTGTGAGCGAGAAGGAATTGACCGATTGGGTCATAAGATCGTTCAGGTAAATTTCCGGATGAGAGAGATATATACATATATACACCGCACAAAACACCAATTTTATATTTGAAATTTACATTAATCTACTTGTTATCGCCAATAATATAACAACAATCCGTCGGTTTTAATAAATCGGTTGTATTGAATCAATTACAATTATTTTTAGTGTTGGGAATTAATGCATAGGTGAAATCAGGTTCATCGGTTTGTATCGAGTGACGTCACGCGGGCTCATTGGCTGGCCACTAAAGAGGTCGTCGTTGTGTTGCACGTTATTATTCCTCTACGTATTTAAATTGCGCGCCACTCGTCACCACTTTGCTAAGTTTTGCATAATATTTCCTGATTTCAATAAATTTCCCTATCATTTCTAAGTTTTGCTGAATAATGTCTAATTTTTTCTGATTTTCCTAAATACTTGACAAAAAATTTCATGAATTTAAAAAAATAAATAATTTCTAAACTTTGCCCAGATTTCCAGAAATAATATAGAAATTTGGGGAAGATTCCCTACGTAATTTCCAAACTTTGTCCACATTAATCTTGTCTGATTTTCCATATTTATTTGCAAATTTTCATATAAATGTGCACTAAATTTTAAAAGATTTCATATAAATTTATAAAATCTTGCCAAAGTTCCTGAATTATTAATAAACCTTGCCAATTTATAAGTTTCTGAATTATTAATAGATAATTTCGTCATTGTATTTGCCATTATAACACAGACCTTTATGTAGAAATACGAGAAAGATTGACATTCAAATAATACTTTGTTGCTTTGTCTTTGTGGGTTTTGTTGGTAGTGGATAAAAATGGCAAATATTTAAAGACTCATGTTTGCAGAATGCTCAGCGAAGAAGAATCCGCAGAGCGGTTCGAAGAAGTGGACGAGAACGAAGACGGCTTTGCCACTTGGAAGGAGTACGCGGCGGAGACTTACGGCATCACTGACGACAACGACGACAACCTTTCTGATGCAGACGATTACGAGGAAGAGCAGAAAGTAAATCTACCCTCGGGTCTTCTCACCTCGCACGCAACGTAAAATTAATTTTGTTAAAACACACAGATGCTGAAAGAAGACAAAGAAACATTCAAAGCGGCCGATTTGGACGGTGACGGGAAACTGAGCAAGACTGAATTCCTCGCGTTCACGCATCCCGAGGAACATCCTCATACGACGAAGGTCCTTTTCGACCGGACCATGCAGGAAAAGGACCTGAACAGAGACGGGTACCTTGACTTCGGCGAGGTATCGAGAGACAATGGTAGTGTATGCCGATTTCAAGCGACTTCAACAATTATTAGAAAAGTAATGAATCGGTAAACAAAATCAACAAGAATTATATAATGTTTAATTGGTTGTGTACCAGTTTACTGAAAATAGTGAGTTAATTTTGGATTTGAGTTGAAAGTTTCAGTTTCAAATGTGGGAAATGCGATACTATATTTGTAGGGAAACACGAAGCCGATTGGATGTTGATGGACCGGGAGAAGTTTGACGACGAATACGACATCGATCAAGACGGAAGACTGAACAGCGAAGAGATCACGGCGTGGATCGCGCCAAATAATACGTTAATATAAACATGATTTTTTTTCGGAAGATTATAACTCGATTGATAAATAGGATAGGGACATTGCTTTGTGGGGAATTTGTTTAGGGAATCGGCAGCCCAGGAAGCGGCGCATCTGCTGGAGAGCGCGGACGAAGACTTGGATGGACAGCTGACCATCGAGGAGATCGTCAACCACCACGAGATATTCGTGGGAAGCGAAGCTACCGATTACGGCAGCCATCTTCACGATCCGAATAGGTTCAAGCAGGAACTTTAATTTGAAGGAAACAAAGTACACGCATCCATTGTGCCAATCGTATAAGGAGAATGAAGAATTTTACATGAGGTAATTGTTGAAATGATCACAGCGTGTAACTGAAACGTGAAAGTTGACATTGAGACAAAGGTATTTATAATTTACAAATGTACTATAGATTTTTTGCTGTTTGATTTGCTGCGTATTTGTGACTTATAAATAAATGTTGGCTTCTTTTTGCAGGAATTTTTTTTTATTTTCGCTGCGTATATACAACAGAATATTTTCTAAGATATTTAATTATTCAAGGTGCACTTCTGTTATGGGTGACCGTTATAGGTTCGACACGAAGGCCGTTTCACCTCTGTTATTTCTTAAAATGTAGTATTCAATTTAGGCCCCATATAGTTAATTAATAGATTCCCGTCCGGAAATCGACAAAAATGGATGTGCGCGCGGATGTGCGCCTTATTGGTTTTTATTTTTAATTTTTCGCCAATGTTGCAAGTGCAGCAGTTAGGGATAACTTTGGGTGGAGCGCCGTCACAATTTGCCCGGTGTGGTCTACTAATGGCGCTACAACCAGAGGATTTATAAGCTGTCTTTTCCGGAAACCGCCAGGTATCCTGACGTATTTTCCCAAATTACGTGGTTTCTCTTCTAAAGATCGATTGCATAGATTCTTGTGCATTTGCTGCTTTCATTCGCAGCACAATACATTGCGACTTGATACTGTTCGAGTTTCATCGGTTCGCAGTAGAAACTACGAAAAGCTATGCAACATTGTTTCACAGGAATTGCACGCAATGAAATGATGTTGCGCATCTCATGCAACATCCGAGCGTCTCCGTGAAAGAAACGTGCGCATCAGTTTATTGCAACGCAGTAAGTTGCACGCAAACGAAAATTCCATTGGATAGCCAAAACATTTTGATTCGCTGATGTGCACTGCGCATGCGCTTATGCAACATTCTTGAATGGGAAAATGTAGTTTTCGTTTCATGTCGAGTACAAATCCATCAGTTTCGTTAATTTATAACTGTAAGTACAAGTTTCGCGTTTGTAATGCAACTTTCATACCAGAATATGAAGTTATCCTGGTTTTCTTTAGGATATTTTCAAGATGTCCTGAAGTGTTCCCATGATTTTCAGGTTTATAGTTCGATCAATTTGTATTTTTGCTTAATTGTAAACTGAATTGTCTATTATAATTATGCAAATTAACCAGGAAGCTTTATTTAAATAATTTCTACATGTTCTTGTATTGTTTGGAGATAAAAATATGTAATTAATATTTTAAAAATTAAAAATTTTAATCAAAACAAAATATTTGGATTAGGCCTATATAGCAAATGTATAAGTATATATATATATGCAAGAGGTTATTGGAATTTTCGCATATAACAATGGAAACTTATTTTAATCTGAAAGTATACATTCCAAGCTTAAAGAATATGTATTCAAGTTCTGGATTGCTTTCAGTGAAACTTCTCTGAAATGGTCCTAAGCCCTTGCGAATTAAATCACAATGTGAATTCGTGTTCCCTTGGCCCAAACAAAGGATGGGGCTTTTGATCCCAGTCTGAACTTTTTCATGGCAAACTACAGTATATAGAAGTAGGTTTCATTTTGCATTTAGAAAGGTTTATGTTTTGCTGTCCTTCTTAACTTTTTATTGAGCCAAACTTTTTGAAATGTGATCTTATTCAAGTTCAAATACCATACAAAAGAACTGTGAAACTCTGTAATCTCTAACGTACATTCATTAGTTAGTATATACAACCTGCTATTCAATTTTAATTTTGTGTTTCTGGTTAAAATTTGCAATTACTGTAATCCAAACTTACGAGGCATGTCCAGAAAGTAAGAGTACTCGATTTTTACATTTTTGAAGCGACAATTTATTTAAAATACAATTACTTGTGCTCGTTGTGTTCAGGAGAACCAAGCCTACAGATCGGTGTTGCCAAACTTTGGGTAAAAAAATCCCCCCCCAGCACAAGAAGGCGACAGTACTCTTACTTTGTGGATATGCCTCGTAAATGGGGAAAATACCTGCATATCACAACGATAAATGCATTTACGCACTCACAGTGTACAATTTGAACTTATATGTAATTAGGTCTTCTGAATAAAAATATTCAACCGGAATTGCTTAATTGTTTTTGAAAAATTATAACCTACAGATGCTAACAGAATGACTGTAAAGGGATTGCTGACATATTTTTGTGGATTTTGATCCCTGCCAGAAGACTTGCATGGCATTTCATCATGCCAGGCTTTACCTGTGCAGTTCCTGGTTGCCTGAATAACTCAGCAAAGCATAAGCATCTCAAGTTCTTTGTCTTTCCAAAAGACGAGAATCTACGCAAACAGTGGCTATTGAATATAAATAGGCCAGGAAAAAAGGGATGCGTGTTTCACCCAACCGTTGGCCATCGCATATGCAGTGACCATTTCGCGGGAGGAAAGAAGACCTACTTGAACAGGATACCAACCATTTTTCCTGCCCTGCTGTCAAAGGGAGTCAAGCCAAAGAAACTTGTGTCAACTTCTAACTCATGCCCTGACCATTCCTGCGCAGTCGAGAGTAGTGACACTGGAATGAATGCCAACCCTGAAGCGATCCTTTGCACACCTGACCATTCGTATGCGTTACCCAGCGAAGAGTCGGATGTTACAACCTTGCAGACAATTTTGCGGGAGAAAAACAAAATAATTTCCAATCTTTTGGATGAAATTCAGGACTTGAAGGAAGAACTGAAAGAAACAAAGGAACAACTGATAGCAAGCATCGCACATAATAAATTGCTTGTAGAACAGAAAATAGACACGAGGATTACATGATATAAACATCATGATTCTGTCATCATCTTGCATTTCAGTGTTATCGCATGCGTCAGATTTGATTGTGTACTCGCTGCTTATAAATAAAATTGTAACGTTCCTTTGTTACAAAATGCGAAAATAACACCCCGAGTCGAAATTTGAATTCTGTTTTGATTCTTGTAATTCTGTTTTGATTATATTTTGATTCTTGTGATTGCCGTGAACCTATTTTGATGCTGTTAATTCTTTCTAACACCTATTTTGATGCTGTTAATTCTTTCTAACACCTATTTTGATATTGAAGCCTCTGGTGTCCCTAAAACGGAAGTAACTCAGGTTTCCAGCATCAAACCAGAATCTTGGAATATATTAGGAGCATACAGAACTCAGATTCCATTTTACCTCCGGTGTCCCTAAAATTTAGGGCTTTCAGATCTAAAATGGATTTTTAATTTCGACTCGGGACGTGAAACCACTCAACTGTTCGAAACAACACTGAGTTTATTTCCACAATTATTCTCGCTCGTACATTGCTAACTAGTCACCACTTATCTTACACTTGTACACTGGTTCAAAACCTTAGATTGGATAACTTTACGTCACCCCAATACTAATAGTCGCTCGAGCTGTTTGAAAGAATGTGAAGAATCCGGCTTATTTTCGAGACTGGCTAAAATTCGACATGGGTTTAATTTTATGAATATCCCATAAAAAATTCACTTTTGAAATTACAAT
>WWPM01024779.1:0-22671 GCA_023279145.1 Glomeris maerens | reverse complement strand
CCGTCCCTGGAAGAAGCAGTGGCCGAGGTGATGACCGATGAGGACTTGGGCGTCAGGTCTAGGGCCGAATCTCCTCCTCCTCCTCCCCCAGCCGTCGATGGAGACACCAGCACGGGGGTTGCGACGCCGTAAGGGTAATGGCGATGGTGCACCGGACTGGAACCGTCCGACTTGACCGAGGCCGTGGTGTTGGTGCCGTCGCCGCTGCTGCGGTCATCGGGCGATGACCGTTCCCCGTAAGCGGCAGCCCCAGCAGAGTGCCCCAACCCGCCGCCGCCGCCGCCGCCACCCCCAAAGTGGGGCAGCGTTAGGTGAGTAGCGTGGATGGCCTTCACGTGGTTCTCAAGGGCAGCCAGGGATGCTGAGAAGCTAGTGGCAGTAGAAGGAGGGGGAGGGGGAGGTGGAGGAGGAGGAGGTGGTGGTGGTAGCAAAGATGTTGGGGACGGGGAAGGCAGAGTGTTAGGGTTAGGGTTAGGATCCGCGGTGTCAGGAACAGGAACAGGCGGGTCGCCACCAGCAGCAAGCGCAGATGAGGAACCGCTCCTGATGACCCCGGTCTCGTCAGAGGTAGTTGGTGCGGACTCCATCTTGGGTGAAGGCCCCTTGAGTACGGTAGAGTGCCTGGACGCCTGCAGGTGCTGGTGATGGCCGTGGAGGTGATGAGGAGGTGGAGGGTGCGGGAACGGTTGATGCTGGTTGTGGTGGTGATGGTGGTGGTGGTGGTGGTGCCGCGGGTGTGGTGGTCCTCCTCCTCCTCCTCCTCCCTGTCCCGGGAAGTCTCGCACCTCGGCAGCCTGGATCTGCTCCGGGCTCATGTCCATCGGTTCCCCGGTGTGCATCCGGATATGTTGCTGTAGGACGAGAGCATTTGTGAACTTTTTGTGGCACACTGGGCACTGGTGTAGGACCCTGATAGGCGGTTTCGCCCTATGTACCCCCATGTGGGTCTTGAGGTTGCCCTTGGTGGTGAACGCCCGGCCGCAGATCTTGCACTTGAACGGCCTCTCCCCGGTGTGCGTCCGGTAGTGCATCTGCAGCGCGCTCTTGCAGCTCAGCACCCGGTGGCAGATGATGCACTGGTTAGGGTCACTTAGCTTGTGCTCGATGTTGTCCACCAGCTGCTGCAGCTTCGACGTTTCCGAAGTCTTGGTGATCTCGATCAGGCTCTCCCAAGAGTTGTCGTTCGACCCGGCTTTCGGCAGCAACGGCGTGTAAACGGCTGGGTCTATGGACGACTGGTCCCCTGTCCCTCCTCTGTGCTGCTGCTGGTGCTGGTGGTGCTGGTGCTGGTGTTCGCCGTAGATGAGGGACGCGAAGGAAGTGACCGGTGAAGAGGACGCGGATGACCCATGCCCAGCACCGCCTCCGGCCGAACACGCCCTGACGAAGGAACCGCCTTCCGGAGACTCTGAGCGGTTCAGTCTAGAGGTCATCCTCGCACCACCAGCATTGTCACACACTGCGTTCACCACTGATCTCGATCTCGATCTCGAACCACCACTGTCCTTGCTCAGGTTGCTATCCTCGCCGTCGGCCGGGGTGCACGGGTCGTTGAGCGGCGTGTAACGGTCCATGTCCATCATGCCGCCCACACCGGCGTTGGAACCGTCGTCCGAGGATAGGTCCGGGTCGTGGTCTGCGTCCGGATCCGCGGGCGGCATGTCCATCATCATCATGTCGTCGTCGTCATCGTCCTCGTCGTCTTCGTCGCCGGTTCCTCCGTTCGGGGAGTCACCACCACCCCCTCCTCCTACTCCTCCTCCTCCTCCGCCTGCGGATGACGACATCAGGTGGTGCAAAGGTGGGGAGGTGCAGGTACCGGAAGCGGTTGTTGTTGGGGTTGCGGGTGTGGTTCGGGGAGATGGGGAAGAGGGTGGCTTTTGTTGCGTTTGTTGGTGGTGGTGGTGGTGGTTGTGATGGTGGTGGGGGTGGTGAGAGGAAGGGACGAGGAGGGGTAGGGGATGAAGGTGTCCCTGCTGCTGCTGCATTTGGTGATGGTGGTGATGGTTTTGGTGGTGGTGGTGGTGGTGGGGTCTTGAAGGTGGGGGCAGCGGAGGTGACTGGGAGCCCTGGGCCAGCAGCGGTGGGTGGTACTTGTCTAGGTGTTCCGGGATGGGGTGCGGGTTCATCCTGATGTGTGGGTACTTTGCCTTGTGCCTCTGGAAGTGAACCTTGAGGTTGCCCTTGGTGGAGAACCTGTTGCCGCAGACGTTGCACTTGAAGGGTCTTTCGCCTGTGTGCGACCGGATGTGGATCTGGAGGGCGCTGTCACTCCCAAACACTTTGCCGCAATAGCGACAACGATGCTTAAAAAACGGTTCCTCACTGTCGCGGCCTCCGGATGACCTGCTCCCTCCTCCTCCTCCTCCTCCTCCTCCGCCACCCCCACCGCTCTTGCTTCCCGCCTTGCGGAAGTGGAGGTCGGCCAGCAGCCCCTGGGTGGCGCTGTTGAGAACCTGCTGAGCGCTGCGCTGCAAAAGCTCCAGGGAGTTGGGCTGGTTGAGGGCGTCGTGACCATCGGGCGCAGTGGCGATGGTCAGCGGAGATGACCCCGAAGACAACTGGCTCGAAGCAACGCCGCCACTACCCCCCACAACATGCCCCGATACTGACTGATGTTGGTGGTGTTGCTGCTGCTGCTGCTGCTGCTGCTGAAGCTGGAAAGCGGCGCTCCCTCCAACGGCTGCCAAAGATGCGGTCCTTGACGACGCCGATGGCCCAGATGCTACCACGCTGCCGGATGCGGCTGCGACCGTCGAGGCTGTTGTTGCTGGCAACGAAGAAGAAGACGAAGACGAAGGTGGCGCCACCGCCGCCGCTGCTGCTGCTACGGCCGCCGAAGCAGACTTGGGAGTAGTGGCCGCAGCGAGGACCGCAAGAGCCCCTGTTGGAGGATTGCCACTGGCCACCAGCTGCTGCTGCAGTTGCTGGATGATCTGCAGCTGGAGCAACTGCTGCTGCTGGAGGGAGTATAGGGTGGACTGGAGGACGACGAGGTCCGAACACGATCCGGGAGAGTTCTGGTGGGCTGGGGCCGGACCGACTCCAGCTTTCGGATCGGCTAGCAACAGGAACGGGAAAGCACCTTGGGAGAGAGGATGGTTATTGGAATTGGGTGTGGACGTTGCGATGGTCAGCTGCTGGTGGTGGTGGTGGTGGTGGTAGTCGTCGTCGTCGGCGGTCATCATGTGCGTGTCGTCGTCGTCGGACACGCTGGTGGCGTCGTCGGCCACGATCACCACCACCCTCTTGCGGCTGCAGCACTTCTTGTGGCGGAGGAAATCGGCCAATTCGACGAACTCCGCCCGGCATCTTCCGCAGATGTGTTCGTCGCCCGTCTCCTCCTCGTCGCTGCTCCCGCCATCCACCGCACCCCCTCCGCAACCTCCTGCAAAGCAAATTACAAATCATTGTTTTATACGTGCATATGAAGCTTGCGAATTAAATAGCCCACTGTGAACTGTAAAGTAGTAGTACATAATAGCCAATTTTCTCATTGCATCACATGTTTGTCCTCAAAATTACATCCTAATTGTGTCCTCATGTGGAAAAGTAACAAAACATTTCCCGATAAAAACCAAGTGGTATTTTTGGTGCTCCACTCCGCCAAAATTGCCAACATAAAAGGTCGTCTTCTGATGATTTAAGATGTCTATTACAATTTTAAAATGCGCATACGTGGTTTACGGACGGTCCCTAATAACCACTGGACTTTTTTTCCCATCTTTCGTGAATGAATTAGCCTGGATTGAGCGGCCGCCATTTTGTTTCGGTGAACTATACATTGAGTAGCAATATGGGCGCAATGTCCCTGCGTGTCTGGTCGGTTGTGGTCACGTGACAAGTTTGTAAAGAATGCAGGGAGTGAGTTCCAAGTCCTGTCCGGTCACACCCCTTAAAAACATGGGTGCGGTGCGTGACTTTTCTTCGTCGTCGTCGTTCTTCTTCTTATCCTTGGTCGCCATTTTTATTTCATTGCTTTCTTTAAAAAAAGATCGACATGCAATTGGGGAGAAAGTTTTCAGTTTTACATGATTGTATAGCTGTAGTCTCCAGAGATCCAGATTCTTTTTTGTTTTGTTTTTGAGGTGGTGGTTGGGGGGGGGGGGGGGGGGGGAAGGGGCACAAGGTTTTCGCGGTGTGGGGGTGGTGAAGAAAAGAATAAGAAGAAGGACTGAAGCAGGCGTGGGAAAATAGTGGAGTTAATCGGTGCACAATTAGCAGCCTCCGTTATACAGGCATTATTGTTATTATTATCGCAAGTTGGCCACTTGGCCACGCCCCCTCTCACGTGTCACGTGACTCGGCTCGCGCGCATGCGCAGCCCAGCATCTCCCCCCCCCCCCCTCGGACCACCCCATTGTGTTGTATGTTAAAACGTGATTTTATTTGAGTTTCCGCGTGGATTTTTCGTGGGAATTGGCCACCTATTTAAAAGGCGTGACCAGGTTTTGGGCGCCATTTTTTTCTCTACGGACGCCATCTTGTTTCGGCAACCGTGACAAGGGATGCAAAAAGAAAAAAAAGATGACCGTCAAAAACGATGATGAGCATTATTTCCATCCCCTCCTTCTCAACTTTGTCACCGTTTTGTTTGAATGATTTTCTACGCCCACCATTAATAATAATCGATACGCTATACCGATCATCATCGATTACCACGAAACCCGTGTTTGCCAACTTCTATTCCTATCCAGATGTTCGTGTTTAGTCAATTCATTTCAGTGTTTGATGTGTGCATTTCGGCAATAGACAGGAGGAGGAGGAGGGGGAAAAAAAACCTCGTTAACAGCTGTTCCGTTTAACCGGTTACAAATTCATTTACGACTATATTGAGAAAAGTAGTTAAAAGTCCAATAAACCGAACAATGTATAATGTTGTAGTCTTGTTAAGAATGTATAAATGTAAACCGTAATGCAACTTTTTCCCTTTGTTCCAAGGACTTGTGTAAATT
Source organism: Glomeris maerens (assembly GCA_023279145.1). NCBI lineage: Eukaryota > Metazoa > Arthropoda > Diplopoda > Glomerida > Glomeridae > Glomeris > Glomeris maerens. The sequence goes on along the minus strand of WWPM01024779.1, from coordinate 17,716 downwards.
TTTGTATTAATAGCTATAGAAATAATTTGGTGGATTTTTTGTGAAGGAAGCTTGTGCATTATTAGGTGTTTATCGATACGATTTATCGATAATTCGCATGGTTCACACCTGTGGCCAATTACCGTCCTCATCAGTGCAGAAAAGTGCAACATTAATGGCCACTAGCGTGCTTAAATGGCTGCCGGCGATGGCGCCACTAGCGATTACACGTTATGAACTGATTTTTCACTCAATATAGTACACACACACACACATTGTGTTTTATTTTTGATGAAAAATTAATGTTTTTTTTTTTCTCTCTCCTCTCCTTATTCCTGTCCGAGGGAAAAAGGCAAAATGAGAAAGTCACGTTAAGTAATGACTACAAAGGAGGCGCTTAAACGCGACAACTTGTCAAATAAAAGCGTGAGAAATGAACTTGTGTGTTTTCAAGTTTTCCAGTCACGTGACTGACTTGATTTTTGGCAAAGAATTTTCTTTATACTGTAGTATATCTGCATCGATTCGTTATCTAAGGTGGCATCTGCCGAAATAAACTTTGTGCAGTTGCTTGGGGAAGAAAAAATAACTGAAGTTTTGGAGCGATTCAATTATAGAAAACGGTCACGTGACTAGTGACCGTTCCATCGCATAAACTACAACTTTCACCGACAGGGGGACAAAAGGAAAAAAGGAAAACATTAATTAGATGTAATTAATACGAGATTTTGAAGCACGTGACTCGTACATAGACACGGTTAAGCTTATGTTTTGTTTTGATTTTTAAGTGGCCAATATTACTTACTTGGGGGAGGGGTGGGGGAAGGCAAGCAAGAAAATGGCGATCTTTCTTATTTTCATATTTGCAAAATTGTTGCTGGGGCAGTTTGAAAAGTCACGTTATTATCCAAGGAGGTGGTTGTGCAAATAAATCTTAGGTATATAGAGATTTTTTGTTGCGTAAAGAATGTTTGCAACTCGTTCAGATTGTAAATTACAATGCTGAAAGTGGAAAGTAAAAAAGTAAAAAATGTTTACTTAATAGGGAGAATCAATAATGGATGCTGCATAACCTATTTGATTGGTGCGAAATATCGGGCAAATAATTGATATATTATAATATAAATAAGAAGAAACCTTGGAAGTAATTGATGTAATTTTTATTTAATTGTAAAAATAAAGCAGATTTCCTTCAAATGCCAAATTATTCGATCTTTCATCTATACTTTAAAAAAGTTTGCACTATATTCAAGCATTTTTGAAATTCTACACTTAATTGCTAAATGAGGAAAATAATTATTTCATTTGCAGTGTAATACATCAATAAAAAGGATTTGAAATTGCAGATGACCTTATGCTGATATTTATGCATGTTAATCTTTGGTAAATATTTTTTTACCAATACCTAATTTACTAGTCGACCATGAAGACCATATATTCAGTTATGCTATAGTATATCTAAATGACTATGTAAAATGTGGCCTTAATACTCCATTTTTATCGTCAAGGGTATTAAAATCACGAACATTTCAGAAATGCAGCAAATGTTTTCGTTTCATAGTTTCACAAGCAACTGCAATATTAAATCAACTTAATTAAAGAGTGAAAATGATAATTGACATGGTTTTTGGCACGATCCCCCCCTTATGGAAAAGCGAGTATTTTTCGAAATGAAACGGACATTTTCGGCAAGAGAAAGTCGACATAATAAATATGGTCAAGTGGGAGGAGGTTTTGTTTTAGTGGGCCAAACATTGGGAAGAGGGGGTGTGTGGGGGGGCAAAAAAGTTGGCAACAAATGTGGAAAAGTTTCAAATTTAGTTTTCGGCGGAGTGATTTTGTTTCACAGGTGCAAACAGGTCAGACTGGGCCATAAATCTGGATCTTGACCAAAATCGGACGACATATCTGAGTGTTGCTCATTTGCATAAAATGCGATAACCACTGTCGTAACGTCTATATGTTACTTTGACGGACCAATTGAATTCCACCTTTTTTTCCTCCCCCCCCAAAGAAATAGTTTTTTTTTTCTTTTTTAAAGTTGGGTGCTACAAAATACAAAAGGCGATTAATCGTACTTCAAATGCCAAATTATACGATTGAAATTTGGAGTTTTGTTATCGGCTTTATCGCATATTTAACGGCTGTTTATACTCGATAACTTGTTACTGTACCTGGTTTTCGGTTTTCTCTTTTCTTTTAATAACCAGTAAAACAAAAAGTGCAAAATGGCCGACATGCCATCTGATAACTAATAATAATTACGACTGAAACGGCAAATAAATCGCAACCGTAGCGATACCAAAGTTGTAAATTAGCTTAATTGTCATTCGCTCTTTTATTTTTTTTCCTCTCTCTCTCTCCTTCTTATTTCCAGAAAACAAAAACAATATACACAACCACTGATATATGTTTTATTAATTTTGAACAAATACGTTAAGATGTTGTTTACGTTCCGAACGTAATCGTAATTAACGTTCGTTAATTAATTTCCGGGAAAAGTTTTTGACAGCATAAAACAAAAAATCATGGGAAGATTATTTCAGAGTATTTATTTACCTTGTACTGTAGTACTTTATGGTGACAATTTACTACAATTTACGAGTTACACAAATACTATGTATTTCTTTTTTGCGAGTATGAATTGTTGAGAACAAAAAATGAAATCAGTTTTTTTTCCTTTCCTTAGATATTGAAGTAAAACTAAAAAAAAAAGTAAGTGAACTTTCTTTTTGCACGATCCCATTGCGGTTATGATGAACTAATAAAACGATCATGAACTGTTTCCTTTGTCGGTTCAATTATATATACAGTAACTTAAGCCTTTGTTCAAAAAATATTTTCTCGAAAGTAGAAATTATGTGAAAAACTTTCAATTCCAAAAGTGATCATATGCATACATTATTTTAAAATGTACTTTGCAGAATTTAAGGCATACCTGTATTGCTTTTATCAAGAATTTTTTAAGACATTCCTGACTGAGTCATGAACACACATTGTTAAGTCAAAATTCTCAAGGTTTAAATTATCTACACAGATGCAAACTTATTTTGAGTGCCAAATCTTGTCAAAAGATACCCACAGGTATTTTAGTACTGAATAGGCCTATTACTGACAGCGCAGGCACAAAATTAACTCCAACTACATATATTTATTCATGACATTGAAAATATAGTATACTATCCAAAAAATATTCATATTCTACAGGTGGCAGTTTTAATTAATTAAGCCTAGTTTTAATTTCAAAAATCCCTTTCGGATAATTGTCTATTTACATATAAGCAAACGCTGCTTGACTATATATGAAGTATACAGCTAGGGCAGGTAAATGCATTATTATTATATAGACTATGTATGGGCCCTTGCAGTGAGACCACTGAAAGAAAAATCAAAACTACAAACTATAGATGAAATTTCCCAACAATGGCCTCAATTGTATTTCAATATTTCAACTCGTAAGCTTGTTTATTGTACATGTAGGTACCATAAAAAAATCACTGATCATTGCGCCCTCTGATGTCGAAAATAAGAAACACATTCGTTTTACTATAGTTATACAACTTGCAATGAATCGATTAAATAAACAACGGTAACAAAATGAGTAAAATGAGAGAAATTGTCATTTTGAATGTATATTTGTGGGAGGAATGCAAGCTGCGGTCACGTGATTGTACACGCAGGTGAGCATTTATTTATTTATTTATTTATTTATTTATTTACGTGAAAACTATAGAGTGTGTATAATAATTCAAGCCGGGACGAAAACATTGAGCGGTGTTGCCAGAGAGAGAGAGACAATGGAGATTTGTGGCGATTTACTGCGTCCGATAAAAACGAAAAAGGTGTACGCAACAAAAAGATGACATAGGGTGTAAAAAAGAAAAGATGGCGCCCGAAATCGAAGTGGCGGCCATTAAGATAACGCCATCCAATGGGAAGGGAGGGGCCATTTAGGTGTATGTATCTTGAAGACAGAAAAGACAAGAGAGAGAGAGAAAAAAAACACGTATAGGGGAGGGGCAGGATAATAAATTTGGTCGCTTTACCGGTAAGACGGGTGTCAAATTACTAGAGCCGATAACGGCGATTTGTAATATGCAATCAGTGTTGCCAGCTAGCCAGGCACACAGTGCTATTGTATAGTATAACTATATAGAAGTAGGCTTACATAGGTGTTTGCAGGGTGGGATGGTGGGTTTGGGGGGGACAAAAACGAGAAATGAAGAAAAACGAGAAAAGAAAGGGCTTGGCTTCTTCAACTCTCATTCTTGGCTCATGTTTCTACTTATGTATACACTGTCTGCTCTGATCTGCAAAATAGATGTGTTATAATCTTGCGGCCAGGTCATACCGTCTTTATTCCTTCTAATTCTAATTGTCTTAATCGTTTCCTAAACCGATACCGCATTCCTCCTTCCTTCTTTCCAACATTGTCGACTTTATTCCTATGTAAAGTGTTTCTTGTTTCGGAAACCAGGAGGCGCAGCTGTACTATCTACATCGCGTCCGTGTTTTGTGTTTCAAAATATGGGTAAGCGAAGAAAGAAAAGAAGTTGTTGTTTGTTTTTCGTACGGTTTGGTGTGAAAAACGGGTTGCGATGCAAATTTGCCAGTTTTTAAGGATTTATTGCGAATTAAGTATGAAGGGACATTGTCATTGCAATCTGCAGATAAAAGTGGTCCCTTGCAGTGAAATGTGAGCGTTTTAAGTGATTAGGTTAATCTCGATTTTGAATGTGTAATTGTATTATCAAATAGGCGTTAAAGATTCAGAGATAGCAATGAATTTTTAAAAGAAATTCAAATTAGGAGGACTGGTGTATGATATAACATGTTTGGGAATTTTGGAAATGTGCAGGTGGGGAGAATATGGTAATCAATCTATTTGACTTACTCTGTTAAACTTTGTTTAAAAACCACAATATAAATTGATATTATCTAAGCAATTGATATAACCACAGGTCAATAAAAACCGCTTTATTTGAAATTTAAATTATGTAGTTCTGGGTTAATTAAATGCAATATTAATTAATGTTTAGGAATGAATTTGTGTATACTAGTTTCAAATATAGGAACATTCTTATTTTGTAGCCGTGCTATTGATATCACAGGACTTTCAAAACTCGGACCGGTTTTCAACCTTTAACCTCCAATTTTCACCCGCCTTTGATTGCCACATCACCTGCATGCCCAATATCTGGCTTTCATTCACGCAACTTTTTGATTGACACGCAGGGTTCAAAGTTCATCTGCTACCATGCTGCCAGAGGAAAAGGGACCATCATACGCACACACACACACACTGGACCTCCCTGTAGCTGAGAAATTCACACCGACACCGGACACCTCCAATCTTAAAACCGAATTGTACAAATATCCCAGGTGTGGACCGTATTTTTTTTCTATTCTTCTTCTTCTTCTTCACCGTCATATTGAATGGGGAGTGTAGTTCCGTTTCCGGCGGGTAGATGGCGCCAAAACGGCGGCCATTACGGAGTGTATTCTAAACTGATAGAAATCGCTCTCTGCTTGTTTACGCATGCAAGTAGGTGTACAAGGTTTACCGTTTTTCGCCCCCTTTAGGGGGTTGGTTGGTTGGTTGGAGTAGCATGGGTGGGGCACATACCCCCCCTTATGGCACCCGGGCCACTTAGTGTTGATTTATAACACCATAAACGCCTCAGTCACAGAAAAGCGATAACTGTTTGGTTGTCGCTGTTTGGGAAAAAAGTAGCACGAGACTGTAGTTGTAAAACGCATTCCAAAAGGGCTGCCATGTTGGCACAGGTGCATGCCGGGAACGGTGGATCCGCTCCAGGCTACGGTGATCGATCAATCAATTAGTCCGATAACTTGTAGTAGGCTGTTGTTTTTATCGCTCGGGCTCAAGTTGCACGCAACTTTTTCCCTCTCTTTCCCTTCACCTGTGACGTCACAGATTCATTTTTTCCCCGCTGACAAATCATCATCGAAGTGATTAAGATAGTGCAGATGACGAGTGCCACTGTGTGACGTCATATTTAGATTTTTTCTTACCACCCTTGTCAGTGTTTTTGTTGCATTTTTTTGTGGGTAAAACGAAAAAAAAAATACAATTGGGACTGACAGTTATGACTGTCAGTTTAGGACTGTCAGTCCAACATAAACGTTTACGGGTATGTATAATTTAGTTCAATCCAAATTAGGTTCATAGTCATGTAAACGGAGATGTAATTCGAACTATGCCCACCAGAAGGCGCATTAACAATTGTCAAAGTTTTGGATTGACAGTTGGGATTGTATTTGTACATTTAAAAATAGATGTTTCCTGAAATCCCAACTGCAATTCACAACTGCATTGTGAAACGACATTATATGTAAACCATATCTATGAAATCCCATACAATTTCAAGGTCCGTTGGGAATGGAATGATTCAATGAATGAGGATCATTGGGAAATATGAACAATATATGAACTCGATACGGGATAGCAATTCGATACTATATCGATGCAATCAATACATTTTTGGTTGCAGTGCGTGGACGTTGGGTGGGGTGTCAGGAGGCCCTTTTGTGTGCCTGTTGTGGGTGGGATTATGTTGGGACACATTTTACATTGACTGCGGTCCATGTTGGCAACAGTATATACATGAAGATCACGTGACGGCCTTTTGCTGTCCATGTATGTATAAAAGAGTAAAAGGAAAAGGGGAGATGGATTTTTGAAAGAACGGGGGCCCTTTGCGTTATTAGTATATGGCTATATGCTATAGTATATGCAAAATGAGGTGGTTTAGGGTAGGCAGGTGGGCTTCGGGACAGCTGCCCCCAAACACGTTATTATGGGTTATAAGGTCCCTAAGTACGGGGGCGGATCCCCAAGTCGCCATTTTTGATCTGTAGCAGGGATTAAAGGAAAAGTAAAAGGGCCCCTGAATGTTTTTGCAAGTTTCCTGTGTGTGTTGGGGGCCTGGGCAAGTTGGGACGACGTATACTTTTTTTTGGGCATGGACCAAGGGCCCTTTTGTGGGGCAGCGAAGCGTTTAATCCTCGGCGACAGTCGATGGCAACTGTTACAGGCCTCAAACATGGCCGCCGTTCATAGTGTTGCCAGATTTGCGCATGCGCGCTCACTCGGCTTATCGCAACGACCAATCAGCTCGCCAGGTGGGATAACATCGCTCGATACAAAATGGATACCATTGTAACCGGTAAAAGTCTTGCTTTAGTGTTTGCTGTGCCGTGAAATCGGCCCTATATAGAGGCAAAAATGGCCGCCACCCTTTTTCCACAAGTCCGTTCCGTTTCAACGGACCTTTCATATTTATAGATACCATATCCCATCTCTGCATGCTTTTCTTCTTGCAAAATTCCCATTCTTCAGTCCCTTCCTTTCTTTCATTGTATATTTTCTCCATAAAAACGCCATCTTGGATTCAAAATGGCCGCCATTGTCTCTATTGCTGAGTATACGACGGAATTCACTACAAAAAGCCCTGTAATATTTGAGCATCTGTACTTATAGTCTTATAAGGTAAGTTGCTCATTTTTTATAATTAACATTAGTCTGACATTTTGTCTTCAAGAAACTTTAGGGGTGATTCACAATTAAGGTTCCAAACAATTTTTGTGAATGGAGCGAAGAAAGAAAGAAAGAAAGAAAGAAAAGAGAAAAATGTTGCCAGTTTAGATTGTAAAATTGGCTGACAAAAAGGAGAAATTTGGGAAAAGGGCGCGGCAGGATGTCCTCGGCCCTAACCGCACTTTTGCACTTTTTTTCTTGCCCGCTAGGGGGAGCACCTTTACAATCGGTCAATCATACATACAGTCCCTGAGGGGGGACAGTTTGTTTCTACAAAAAGATAAAACCAACTCCTTTTGGGGCTGTCTTCAATTTTTTTTTCTGAACCTTTTCTTTGCTCTATAATAAGATCAATATTGTGGTAATTGGCGCGCAGAATGGACCAATGGGCGTTTATCTTGCATTTGATTGGTGTTAGTGAACAGGATTTTTTTTTCTCATTTGTTAATTGCGCTTGAAAACAAAACAAAACAAAAAAAAGTATAATTGAATTGTGAAAAAGGGCGCCCACTTGCGGCTTTATGTGACAACAATTTGGGGTTTTGCAAGAGCCAAAGGGGAGAAGAGATTGGAGTCACGTGACTTGAACACACACACCCACACCCCCCACACCCCACCCCCTCCTTACATCACGTGACAAGTGTCTTAATTACCCCCGTTGTAAACTGCGTTTTCGTTCCCTCGTTTTCTTTTCTTTTCAAATTCTTTTTGCCCAATCTTCTTCTTCTTCTTCTTCTTTCTTTTTTTTTGTGTGACTCTCTTATTTAACCCCGACTTCTCCGTTTACTATTTTGACAGCTTTATAATCTTAGGAGCTTGGCAACAGCTGTAACAGAAAAGTAGTTACACTTTCTGTGACTTTCCACTCTCTTGATTTATTATTGAACTGTGGCAGTTTGGCAAGAAATGAAATGCTTTCCAAAATTGAATAACATTGCCTGAAACCGATAGCGTATAATTACTACATAGCCTCTGTACTGTTTTTGTTTTGTTTTTAGAAGTGAAATAATTCAGTAATTTTACAAGGTGAATCACAAATTTCGATTTTGATTTCAATTCTTTTCGAAATAAGTAGTAATTAAAACACTTTCAAGAAATGCATCTTTATAAAACACTCTAAACCCTGGTGACTCCTTTTGAGACGCATTTGGAGTCTTCTAAGAAATAAAGATGCCAAAACGGGTCTTGATTTCAAAAAAGCCACCTGCAAGGTGTCTCTAAATTCCATCGCCAATGTGTCTCAAAAAAGACATTTTGCAGTCAACAGAGACACTTGGGGGAAAAAAGACACTTGAAAAGAGACAATAAAAAAGACACTGAAACAGTGTCTCTTCTACAGGACAGGGAGACACCAAACTGTGTCTCATTTGCAATTTAGTGTCTTCATTACCAGAATGAAGACACGAAGTAGCGTCTACTTTTCATTTTAAAAGAGAAGCTTAAAGCGTCTTTTTGAAACAAGACCTCATTACGTGTCCGAAAACCCTGTGCAGTGTCTCGGAAGTGTTACAGGCAACAAGACACCAAATGAGTCTCAAAACAAGGCACAGGGGTTAAGAGTGTAGATGTGTACAAATGGTGACGTTATTAATGAACTGTCCCCCCTTCAATAACTTTCATTCGCCAACCGACAAATAAAGGCACCTATATTTCTTGATATCATTGGACGTGCGTTTAATGGGGCGTGCCCACAAATAGTGCCACGGATTGGGACATTGGGACAGTGACCGGAAGTGACGTATGTAAGAAGAAAAGTGAGAGTCTTCTCTCTTCCTTCTCCTTCCTTCACACACAAGAAAACGCGTTGATTTACGAGCTTGGCAACTGGTCCCCTTCATGGCCCATGCCCTCCCTCCCCCTTTTTTTTTTAAAAAAAAATGGCCTGTTCCGTTGATGGCCTCGTATATCAAACGCATTACCTGGGCGAGTCGATTTCTTGGAAGCGCGTTCCAAGGGTGGTTCCCCTTTTCTTTCTCTTTATATTATTACGTATAGTAGGAAATACTGACTGGGTCCCATAATTCGTTTGGATCGTTCTTTTCCCCGTTGCGGCTACTTTTTGATTGTAACTGCGGGGAGGTCCCAAGGGTCACATACTCTCCGCCACAATGGACCCGCAATAGAGGGTCCTGGTTTATGCGACCATTTGGCCTCCCATAGGAGGGGTTTTCTCCCCCCACCCCATACACCCCACAAACAAACCCACACACACACACACACTGCACACTATATGTCTCTCTCTCTCTCTTTCCATACATACTCTTATTATACTACTACACTTTAATAAAGAGAGCCCCCGGCGCTAATTGCAACATGCTGGACATTGGTGAGTTACGTTTGCCCGCATGGGTGACGTGGCGGGCGGCCATTGGTGGACAGTGGTCAGCTGCCGCAAGAAAGTGCGCGGGAAATGTGTCCGGCAAACGGCCTCTAGCGAGCCTCCCACCATAAATCTGGAGAAGGATCGTAAAAGTGGGTGGGTGGGTGGGCGCAAGAAGTGGGCGGGGCCGAGGGGACCGAAATTGAGCGACCAATCAAGCGACGACCAAACTCATTTTGCGGTGTTCTCATAAAACGTGTAGGGGGTGGGGGGGTTGTTTCTTGGAGAAATGTCGATAAAATCTACCACCCCTTACCTATGGTCATTGAGGAGGCTTCAACCACCCACCCCATGCAACAACGATGGTCATAACGCTGACCGCACACTGGACATCTTGAAGCAAATAGCAAAAGGAGAAATATCGATAACTTGGTGCTTTCATTTCGGTTTCTTATATAATATAATTGAAATCTGTTCTTCACAGCGCCACCTGGTTTCTGCTGTTATACTCTATACAATTTACTCTGCATAAGTTTCCATTGTTGGCCACGCCTATTGTTCATAATGATTGGTCAGAAGACCAAGTTGTTTTTTGTTGAAATTGGTCGATATTTTCTTTTTGTTTTACTCAGCAAAATTCAATGAATCTTTGATATAGTACCCCCCCCCCCTATTCGGTTGATGGTCTCGTGGTCTCAGTATATTGTAAAACATGTCCGCAAACAAAATGAAATCAATAAGACATATGTAGGATAAGATTTTTGTCCCAAGACCAATAAAACAGGATAGAAAGGAAATCGTGAAATTTTAATCCATGTTGAACTTTAATGAAGTCCAAATAGAAACTCGGAAAGCAACATGGTGAAATGTATTCTGGTTTATTGGGATGAGATCATGATTGTTACGCAAAAATTACTGACCCAATTAACCGCAATTCGTACTTTTATTTGCGGATTTTTTTTATGAAGAAGATCTATATAGGGCCCTAAGTATAAAAGCGGGGAAGGGTGGCGAGTTGCACACATGCAAATGGCCGGTTGACACTGGCTTATCTCTCAGTTTCTATAAATCCGTTTTGTCTTGTGCGAGAAATCTCGCCAGAACGAGATTTACGACGGGATCTGGCGAGATATTGGCAAATGGCGCTGCTCCAAGCGATTTATGAACGAGGCTTTCTTCTTTTATAGGCGGGGGCGTGGCCAGTGTCGATCGACGCGTGCGCACTGCTTGACCCACCCTCCCCCCTCTCTATGGGGTCAAAGGTCTCCTTTTTATTGCCTTTGCGCCTATTAATGCGCCATCGACTCGAGTGCCACTGTTTCAAAAGTCACTCTTTTTTTTTGTTGTCTTAAATCTGTCATATGCTATAGATCAAAATGGCCCTTTGCCTATACCTACTGAATATCCATACTCTTAAACTTATTATGTATGGGCCTACTTTAAAAATAGAACAGATTGTGATACTGAGTGTGAAATGCATAAATCTTATTGTTGGAAAGAAGGAATTTAAACGCCACCTGTTGTCAGTTTCAAGAGGTTTGTTCAACCCCATATAGTAAATGGGCCAGGCCCTAGTATTGCGGGCAGGGTTCACCCATAAAATACGTTTTAAGAAGTTTGAATGATCGATGGGCTTCTCCCCACCTCCAATTTGTCCCCTTAAAGCGAACGTATTTTATGGATGGCCCCTGACAGACCAGGACCCATTTTGACACACACCTGGAATTTTGAAATGCAATTAGCGCGCCATCTGCAGGTCTCAAACCAAGCCGAGTAGAATACATGGGCCGATTACGTGGGTCCCTCAAACGCCCAGTTGATACGCAATGTCAGATTGATGACTGTAATGGTCCAATGAACGCGTGCCTATTTATATAGTGATGGGCCGTTTTGAAGCGCGTTTCCGCCTCGCCATTTAACCCTTTCTTTTGAGTGTGAATGGTCATGGGTCACGTGCCACGTGCCATGTGACCCAGCTGAACTTGCACGCATGCGTGGCTGGCTGGCTTCGCCATCTGGCGGCCAAAGGGCCTGCGCCCAATGGGGCGAAAAGTGTCACGTGGCGCTCATCGATCCGCTATCGATACGGTCCGTTTAGCGGCGAGTGACGTCACTGGTCGGCAAAGGGTGCCTTTATATATACCGAGAAGGGTCACGTGCTAGGCGTCACTCTGCACGTTTCCCAGCAGGGCCTTTATATAAGAACGCTCCTCTTTGATCGCGCATTGTAAACACAGACGCCAACGACCCGTTTAACCGGCTTCTTTCAAACGTATTAAGCGGATATTTTCTTAATTTCTTTGCTGAAAAGTTTCAACTGAAAACTTCTTCAGTGTATGAAGTATAAAGTACCAGCCAGAGCACATCCACATCCTTTTGGGCTTTTTTTTGTGTGGGGGGCTCAAGTCGTTAATTTGCCAACACGGCTCTTTCTCATGTGTATGTGTGTGCTGTTTTATCCCTTACTCTAGCGCCCCCTGGCGACCAGCACGCGATGGTCGTGTAAACGCGCCACCGACACTAATTACACCATTAAAGTGTCATCTGCAACGGCGCTTTGGGGCACCCTGCGATGACGCAATCGCGTCTCAATGTCCCATTGTGTTACGTTTTTCACACCAATTATTACATATAGTAGTACATACCTAATTTCCATCTTTATTTATGAATTTATAAAACGGAATTTAGTAGACATTTATAGGGGTGATACCCATTCCTATTCTGTATATTACATATGACCTATACTGTATACAGGGTGTCTCTAAATTCATGGTCCCTGTATGAAAACAAGACCTAAAGTTCCTATATAAACCCATGTCCCCAAGTAGGACCTATACATAAAATGTGACATCCATAATTCATGCTCCCCACATCTTTCCATTGATCATTCATTATGCGTTCCTAAGAATGATGTGGGGGAGCATGAATTATGGATGTCACATTGTTACGTAGGTCCTATAATTAAAAACCTAGGTTTATAGGAACTTTATGTCTGATAAAAGCTGATTGAACATTTATTGTTCATAACCATTTGTGTCTAAAAACAAACAATATCTTAATTTCTTAAATAAGAACATTAAACCGTTCTGAAAATGTTTTTGTTGTTGTTAATTTTCCAGTGAGAAATGGTGAAGAATTTTCAAATTTTTGTTGTGTGTATATGCGGAAGAAGAATTTAAGACAGACACAATGATAAATTTGTACCTGTGAATTATTCTGAAAACATGATGTTAGTTTTGGCCAAACCCATTTCCACGAAGTTGATATTTATTTTGACATTTATGCAGTTTGTGGTGTTTACACGCATTCTATGAATGTTTTTTTTTTTATTTTCCTGAATTTTTCGCCATATACAACCTCGTAAGTATATGTATGACCTCTGCCAGCTGTTGTGACATACTGGAAAACGAAACTGAATTACTATATAGAAGAGTTATACAGGTTTAATTTTAATTGCAAAAGAAAAAGTCTTCTCGAAATGTATACGTGCATGAATTTGCATTTATAGAACAATTTTTAAACTTATTAATTGATTAATTTGACAGCTACATGCAAAAAGAATGCATTTTGGACTCTTAAATAAAAAAAAATGCAACATGCATGCACCTGGTCAGTTTATTGCTTTATCAGCTAATTTAAGATGTAAACATTTTTTTATCCCCAAAAGTCTTGCTGCTGCTCCTCTTTCTTTTCCTTTCAGAAATTTCTCTTTGCAGTTTTTCAATATAAGTTTAATATTTTCAAAGTATACATAATGCAGTGGTAATTAAAATTTAATCAGTGATTTCAATAAAAGAAATCCGAGTTTCTAATTAAAATAGTTTCAAAATTTTTTCGTATCCGAGAGGAAATGTTTTCCGTAACTCGAGCCGCAATTGATCATTGAATTGTCGAAAAAGCGAGAAATAAGGTTTACTTTTGCGATTATACCGGCGTTTAAAGATGTCGTCATCGACGCCATTTTTCTTTTCTTTTTCTTTTTTTTTCCCCCCAGCTTGCATTTGCTCGCAGCACATTGTGTGTGCATATATACAGTATATATGTACATTGGGTTTTTCTATTTTTATTTGCCGCACAGAGGGAGCAACAAGCGCACATTTTCTTGTTTATTTACGGCCACTTTCCCACACCGGTGACGTCACTGTTTCCATTTCTAATAACCCATCAAATATATTTACGAAAGTCTCTTAAAAATACCTTCATAATAATAAAAAAATATGAAAACCAAATAGGCTTATGCACCTGTATACTTGCCTAATAAGCCTTTCGCAACCAACCAACCAACCAAACTTTCTTATTTATTATTCCTTTTATACCAAAATAGCAACATGATAAATATGAAGTTACTTGAAATCTATAAACAGAATACAACAATGCTCAATTAACTCGGTTGTGGTTATGGGGAAACAATGCTATATTTACAGTTTCAACCATTAATGCACGTCTTATTTATGTACTATATCTATACGTTATATATTTAGTCTGTTTGTGTTATTGTATTTATTATTTATAATGGTAATTATGTATAAGACTCTCATTGTTTCGCTTTTTCGATATATTATTAAGATTACGGGTTAAAAATGATACTAATCAGGGAAACGTGTATGATATGCTTGGTTGCCTTGCATTTCACCCCCCCCCTTTTTTTTTATTTAAAGCCATTTTAATTGACAAGAGATTAAACAAAAAATAAGCAGGGGTAAATTGTGCAACAAAACGTAATTTTCATCGATTGCATAATTCATGTGTGATTCTGGTGCATGAGAAGGGCATTTTGGATAACAGTTTCTCTATTTCGCTCATTAGTTTTGCCAGTTGACTCATTAGCATTTTAATGACGTATAGTTTCCCGTCTCAAAAATGCAACCTGCACAGATATAAAACGTCTGCGATTATTATTATTGGCTGAAACACAATGTAATTATATATATAAGGATATCCACGAAACGATCGCTTATCGGTGAATATAGCCATGTTTTTATCTGATTTTGCGATTTCAAAATGGCGAAATTTATTCGGCAAATATGGAAATAAACGCGCCATTCAGTGTATAATATATACGCAGTAACAGGAAGCTAATTAAAATTATACACATGGCTTCTATTTAACAGATATGAAGACAAAAAAAATGCGGTTTGAATTAATTAATTATTAATCGAGTATAAATGGAATTAATTGAATGCCGAATGCGATTCAAAATGGCCGCCATTTCTATACATGGCGAATTAAATTCTTGAGACTTCTTGGGAAAAGATACGTCTTATCATCTTTGAAACTTACTATAAGATAAGATTGGTTGGAGAGAAATTGGGATGTGGTGAATTTCAAGTTTCTGAATTTGAGAATGAAGAAAGTTGAATATGGAAGTTATATAGGCATATGGAAAGGAGAAAAGGAAGTAGAGAAATGTGCAGTTTGCTCTAAAAATACTACAATGATATTTAGTGTTTGTGGTCACGTGGGCATATCGTTTGGGTTATTACCAAATCGGACCAGATCCGGGCAGCTTTTCACAAGAGGGAAAAAATGGAATATTTCTCAAGGAAAACGAAAGAAGAAGAAGAAGAAGTTTGTCTGAGCTCGAGTCTCTCTCTCTCTCTCTCTCTCTCACTCTTAGACTCGGCTCGCTTGCTCTAACAAATCCTCTATAAATAGACGGCCATCTTGGCATGGCCGCTATGTCGTTCGCAACGCCCCCTGGCGGCCGGACAAATACCGCCCGATCAGCTGCTGCTAAAACCGAAAACGACAGTCCTTAAAAGGTGGGCATCTGGACAGTAGCCAGGGCATTTCAAACCGCCAGGTGGCGCTTATTTCTCCTCACTCGTTCCTTCCAACAAAACGAAATGTTAAATTGTCTAAAGTTGGACGTTCTTTTAAACTATATATTGTTGGATATGTTCATTTTAAATCGCTCAAAGCTGACCTGGTTTTAAAAACTATACAAAAGAACAACTGAAATCCTATTTCTGGTGCGCCAAAGGATAATAATAATTATAATACTATGTATTCATAGTTGAAACTGAAACTGCCAAAGTGCATTTTTCTTTGATTGTAATTTTTCTATAATTGTAACATATTTGTCATTCGTGTTCATTTAAAATTAGCAATTATATTATCAAATATAATGGGGCAATTCGAAAAAGTGTGACACTAACTGGGGAAAACGCCCTATTTGTTGAATACTTTCCATATATGTAGTGTGAAAGGTATTTCTGGTCACGACCCAATTCATGCACGAGGAGGATGATGACGTCATTTACACGCATGCTCCAAAATGCACGCAGTCGAGTCTGTGACGTCACTGCTCTGAGTCTCTTTGGCCGCAGGGGGAGGGTGCAGTAATTAAGTTAGAAGGACGAAGTAAAAAGCAATGGGAAGTGACGCGTGTGTAGCAGCGAGTGCATGATGGGAAATCTGGGAGGCCCGGAGTTAAAATGCCGCAAATAAATAAGATAATGTCATTTGGACTGGAACCAACCCAACAATGTATATCCACTTAGGATTTAGGAAAGGGGAGAATGATACACAACAACCGTTTTCCCATATAAGGGCACTTAATAGTAGTAGAAAAAAAACACGCATTGGAACCTTGAGATGTTGATTACAAGAAAATGCGGTCAACCTAGACAATTATTTATCAGCATTACAAACGTTTTTATTGACAAAAATCAATGAAAGTAATTTTTATAGTCCCACATTTTTTCGCAATGAGTTTCACACCTTTCATTATAGAAAACTATACAAATATTTTACAGGGGAATTTAAGTTTCGAATTAGAAAACTTGAAATATAAATTTGGGGACGTTTACAAGTTTTACCACTTATATGCGGTGGCGCTGCTGCAGTTTAAGGCGAATTCGCAATATAGAGGTGTACAATACTATATGTACAATAATGGGAAACTCGTGACAACGTTGCCGTTATGGAGAAGTGTGTAAGGGCTCTTATCGGTGGCAGAATTGAATAATATCGATCTGGGTCCTATTGAAAAATGTGGATGCAATCGGAACCAAAAAAAAAGGAGAAGAGAGAGGGAAAAAAAATGAATAACATGAAAAAGAAGGATGGTTTTCAATTTTTATCCAAGAGCGTTTTTATGGCTATTTCGCATCACGTAAAGTGGTCCTACATTTTTTTTCCCTCCTCCCATGAAAACGCCCCAACCAAAATTATTTCGTTTGCGTCACATTTTACTTGATTTTATTTTCCTATAGTGTATAAAGGTCCTTATATCGGGGAAAATGTATACCTGGGGTCCAAAGGAAGGTGTGCATTAGGGGATATATATTTATGACCGTTACGTTACGTCTTTGTGCACATGGACCATATCGGTTGGAAACAAAAAGCAAGCAAAAAAAAAGGCTCCCAGTTTACGCATTTGTCAAAAATATGGGCTGGCTGTGTGTTGCCAAGCGTTAAGGGCCTTTTCGCTCGCCCCAACACCCGAAGGGCACCTAAGCACAACCCGTCAGGCCCATTCCTCAATAAATCCAACTTTAATATCATTTTCTATTTTTTGTTCTTTTTTTTGCGTGTTTGCCCACCCCCCCTCTTCTTCCTTTAGTTGAAATTCCCATTTTTACCGCCTAAATTCAATTATAGTAATGGTGGCATCCACCTCAAGCTCGCTTCGACTCGCCTCACCAGGTGGCGTTGCGGAGTTTTTCATTTTCATTCATCCACTTCGAGTAAAGTGCGTATTGCAATGTTCAGCTGTTCGATTATGCATTCAAAATACATGGGCACCAAATGCATGCAGTTGGTAATGGTCAAAATCTATGTACTTACTATATGCGGTCGTGCAACTTTTTATACATATTTTCCTATTCAGTGTAATGTTGTTAAATAAGAAA
>WWPM01024778.1:0-12504 GCA_023279145.1 Glomeris maerens | reverse complement strand
CGGCGTTTAATCGGGGAAATATGGTATGGTTACATGTAGGTAACCTGCTTTCAATGGACATTATTCATTCAGTAAGTCATATACATTGTTACATTGTCTTATATCACGCTCAGTCACGAGCAACGCGTGGCCGGGTACAGCTAGTTCAGTATAAAATACAAGGTGTTTGCAGTTGAATAAAATGTTTGGCATTACAATATGTTTTTACCGTATAACCAGATGAAGCACAAATAAAATTTAATCTGAATAGGCCTTCTACATAAAGAATACAGTTTCTATTTCTAAGCACATTGAATGAGGTTGTAAATTGGTTTCTTAAGCAGAGAAAAACATAGGACAATTTTTGATTCAGCATGATTTTTTATTTTTTGATGCATGGTAATTTGCATTTAACTGGGTGGTGAAAGTACTTTCAAGATGGCCGCCTGGCTGGCGCGTGGTTTCAATTTGTCGACAGGTTCATGCAAACGGTGGCGCTCTTCTGCTTATTTATGGCGGCTGTGGTTGTTGCTTGCCACCTTCCACCACCCCTTTCAGTGCGGTTTTTTTATTTCAAAAATACGCATCGCCGAATTAATTATGCCGCCAGCAACTAAACAGAAAGTGTGAGAACCGTTGGCGGCCATATTGGAAGCAATATGCAAGCCGTTGAAAGCAAACCAATGACATATACCGTATAGTTAAACGAAAACTTGGACTTCAGTTATTTTAATTTGGAGTGCTTCTGCGATGTTCTAGAAACATGAGCAAAGCTTCTGGTGGGAAAACTGTGGGTGTCAGGAGACCGGAGGGCAGTTGTCAGGTCCAAGAAATATCCATTCGGTGAACTGTCATGCATATGTTGTTCCATATATTTATAAATTTAGTTGATATGGTAATAAATTTGATTCCAAATTAGAACTTGATCTGTGATTTAAAAAAAAAAACTTGGTCATAAATGTAAAATAAGACTGTCGATAACGCGCAACAAACGATGGATTATTGTGTTGTGATCGGAAACACAGGTTTCCTGAAAGTTTGATGAGCACTGAGCAAAAGCAGATAAGCACCAAAGCGAGCTAAGTAAAACGTATTACAAAAAGAATGAACCATGACTTTTCGGTCAGAAAAATCTGACTTAATCCCGACTCAGACTTTCAAAATCTCGGACTTAAGCGGGGTTATACTGTAGTGTATGCAGTTTGGGACATTTGTGCGATGTCACGCGCTAGCAACTCTACTGTACTGACATCACGTGATCACCGTGGGAACGGAACGATCGAGTTGCAGCATCACGTGAGATGCAAGCCGGATGATTTGGGCGCATGTCTGCGCATTCGCATTCAGTGATGCGCCTGCGCAATGAGCGCAGCCTGACCGGCAACACGCATTTCCGCTTTCTTTCACTCCCCATTCCCAAACTCGACGTCTTCAATGACCTTTCATCTATATTTATTTATTTACCTATACGAGAATTCTTGTTGTAATGGAAGCAAAAACGCATCGCATCCAAATATTGTTTATTTCGAAAAGGCTATAAATTGGCGCTGTTTTTGGCGCTCCAGAAATTTATATATTTACATTTCGTGGGGAGATTTCAGTGAAGCATACGTACATGCTACTGAAACCTGCCCAATATGGCCATTGCAGAATATTAACCAGGTGACAAATAGACATTATCTGCAGGGTGAAGCAAAAAAAAAAGTGGAAAACTGATAACATTTTCAATAAATCCACGACGGTTGTGCAGACTTAATTAAAACTAACTTGACAAGTTTCAATGAAATCGTTTAATAGCTTTTGGACTTGTTGTCATGTTTGCCAACCCACCCATGACTTTACAGTTACAAAAAAGAATGTATAAAACAATTATTTTTTTATAAAAGTGAATTCAACCACTAATATTGAATTTACTAGGTGACAGGACTATTTTCTGGCTACAACCGAAGCATTAAATGTTTATTATTTAAACAAACGCAGTGCGATAATTTGTTCAAAAGATTTTACTCCAAAGTTGAAGAGGTTGATATATAATCTAAAATGCACCATTTGTAAGAATTTTGATTTCAAATTTGGCAATTATTTGAAATTGGTCATTTCCTTCGTGTGCAAATTTTTGAAAATAATTTTGACTCGTTCTGAACCAATAACCAAATATTTATGTTTAATATAAATAAGTAAAGGCAATATTGCTACAGCTTTGAAATAAAATTATTACATTTAAGAAGATTCCTTAAATCCAACAAGAATGCATTTTTATATTTACGTATATGGAAATAAAAACAAAGCTTGAACTGCAAATGTGATGGTCAGGTCCCACTCACCCTCTCTTCCAGAAACTCAGATCCCCAAAGATATCTAATCTGCGTTTTGAATTGCGTTATCTCGGATATTAAGTAAGGTAAACAACTGTTGCTGAATAATTCCGGCCGATAAAAATGCACTTCTATGCGACTCACATGATGTAATCCCAGCAGTATTTTTATATACCTATATACACTGTATTTTCATTGTAGTGATTTGCGTTTTACTGTATCTTGTTGATAACTTCCCTGCAATACAAGTTACTAATATGCAATTTTATGATCGTCATTGCACCAGTTGACACGCATTTTCCTTAGATTTCTTTCAAAACGTCAAACTGTGGTGATAATCTTTTGGAAAAACATTTAATTAATAATTGCAAACTAGAGACCAAGTAATTCACATTTCAATTTCAAGAATTTGTCGTCCATTATTCAATTATATGGCTTGTCTTTAAGTTGCAACACGTGTAAGATTCTATTTATTTCTTTGCATTCTTTTTGCATATACTAGTCAATGCTTCCTGCTAAATCGGAAAATTGTTATTTTCGTTACACAAGACATGAGCCGGACAAAATTCCATAAGTACACTTCTGCGAATAAAGCTTTTTATTTCGGGAAAAGAACTAATGTGCAAGATATTGCAGTGAATTATTCAATGGTGAAAGCTTTTGGGAAAAAATCCCCGCATGTCGTTCCTTAATAATAGTTGATAAAAATTCATGTAATCGCCCAGTCGGTGGGAACACTGGCGCCATTTTGAGTCGTTTTGCTGGTTTTACCCGCGTGAGAAATGTTGCCAGATCGCCTGTACTGTATAACATCACGTAGCAAGTTAGTAACATACTCAACGAATGTAACCCAAGAAGTAGACTAACTGCATTCTTCATATCTTCGCTTCTTTTCCTAACGCCACCAACATCATCATCGCTATTATTAGTATTCGCATAATACTCATTAGTATACGAATTACTTATGTCAAAAAAACACACACACAAGAGAAACCAACAGTTTCCCCGAGCCTTTTAATTAATTAGGATATGCGCAAAACTGACAAAAATTCCATGTTGGAAACAAAACTGCAGCTGCTCAGCAGCTATTTAATATACAGGGTGTCCAAAAAGATAATGTTTATAAGGCATTACAGTAGAACGTCGTTTATCCGCACTAATTGGGACCAAGGGTTGTGCGGATAACGATTTTTGCGGATAATTAAACAGGCTTTTATTTAATGCAGAAAAACACGTGCAGTACACCCAGTACTTCTTTTGGACCCTTCTTTGCTATATAACTTCGATGCACGGCTCAAAATTTATTCTTTTCAGGCTTTGATATCATAAAAATTCATTTTTCCGATCTTCAACACTCCCCTTTATTGGTTCTATTGATACTCTACCCTTTTTCTGAATAGATAAAACATTCCGAATTCGTTTAACTTAGTCACTACTCGCACAGGTCATGGTTAATACAGGAAAAAACCGCAATTTTACTGAGCGAGAAGTGTGTTTCAGGTGTGCGGATAATTGACGTTGCGGATAATTGACGTGCGGATAAACGACGTTTTACTGTATTACAAAAAAATGTTGATATTTTCAAGAAAGTAATGTAACTTGTGCCTAGAAAGTTG
Source organism: Glomeris maerens (assembly GCA_023279145.1). Classification (NCBI taxonomy): domain Eukaryota; kingdom Metazoa; phylum Arthropoda; class Diplopoda; order Glomerida; family Glomeridae; genus Glomeris; species Glomeris maerens. Next base: position 8,594 of record WWPM01024778.1, on the reverse strand, counting down.
CTACAATTGGAATCTGATGACGATATTCAAGCTAGGTTATTCGTTTTCTGTCTCAAAAATGGGTCAATTGTAATATCGTAGCCCATTAACAAATTAATATGCTTAAACCTCGTTTAATATTTTTTTCAAATATACATACAACCTCAAATTTTATACAAAATTTTAAACATTGAACTTCGAATTTGGAATATAACTATCGACTTCCCAAATATAAATTACAATACTTTCATCAAAATATCAACGGTTTTTGTAATAATGGCTAAGTTTTATCTTGAGACACTTTGTATAGTGTATAGTACATACACACGTAGCTATATATGCAAATTAGTCTCATTAACGTATATACAATTTTTTAAACAAACGACAAGTTCAAGTGTAACATAGACTGATTTGTATCCATAAGCAGCTATTTGCCCTTCTTAGACATCATGAGCCTGGTTTTCTGTAGAATGGACAAATGGGCATAATTACTAGATGATCCCCGTTTTAGGTTGCAAAATTAGTAAGCTCACAAGTCTGGCTGAAGATAGGGAAGTAGAAGTTGGCACGCATTTCTTCTCCCACTCCTGTTCTCGAATTTTCCTTTGCATCTCTTCCATTCTACATAGAATATGGAAGCCAATGGTTATTATTTATGGCACTGCATATAAATCTGTTGCAAATCAGTTGGCAATTTACAGGTAACAACCGCTGAATTAGAACGAACATGTGACTGCAGTTAAAGAGACTTGAGCAATGTTCAAGCCAAATGCGCCTAACATTTTTGGCAACAACAACAACTTGGTGTAGGATTAGTATGCACAGCTACATTTTCTCACAAGTACATCAAGTTTTGAACCACATATGGCCTTCAAAGAGTTTGTTGTTTTGCTTGCTAAATGAATGACAGCAACTTTTACTTTTCTTTGATCATCTTCTGCTGCTCTTTCCTCCAAATGTCTTTGAAATCCTTGCAAAAAGTGAGCCATAAGCCAAAGAAATCCTTCGGTTGTGGTTCTTCATCTCCTTTTGGCTTCCATTGGAAGAATCCTAAGGCTGTCATAAACCTGAAGTTTTAAAAGGAAGAGAGAAAATTGTAGATACTGTATTCTGAGAAGTTTATTTGGGAATGGGAATAACCAATGTTTTGCCCATAGTGAAAATTACCCAGCATCTTAAGAACTGTTGGAATGCATTGGGATATACGTATTTATGTTAATTAATCTACATTTGGCAGTGAAACCTTGAGTGCAGCCACGATATAGTACTTCATATCAGGAACTTTAATTTGGTCGCACAGAAACAAGGAAATTACAAATTAAAAAAAAAGAAATTTCAGTCTTACATATTTTTGCACTCGGCAAGATGTTCATTCCTTTCCTTGTGTTCCTTGTCGGCTAATTAAATATAAAATCGGAGCATATTACCATTTAAATTGTACAAGTAATCAAGATAATTCATATGGATATTGGAATCTATCTACCTTGCACTAAAAAACTTTCCATTTTATCTTGAAAAGGTTGAACACGGTCAACAGTGGATGCTTGGATGACCGTTTTCACCATTTTCTCACAATCTGCACAAACGTATATGCAGAATAAATATTACTTTAACTCGGAATTATTGCAGATAACAAGGGGTGGGGGGGACCTGATAGCTCTTTAGCAAGAGCCTTCAAATCATTTTCCAAATCTTCAAATTTCACAGCAGAGGCCCGTTCCAAATCCCCAGCTTCCGGAATAGGCAGTTTGGCTTTATCCGTACCAGCATCCTTGTTATTTCCAGACCATTTCATTGTGATGTGAAAGTATCATATTTTTAAGCAGAACATGATTAAAAATATATTTAGTACCTGATCAAATTTTCGAACGTATACTTTGACAATGTAATGCAGCAATGTCAGTGAACTGTCCTGCAAAATTTGAACATAACTGGCCGTCATAAAATGAGGAAAAAAACTGCAATGACAACAAACCCAAAATACAAATTTGCAATGTTTTTACAACTCTGAATAATTTCATGCTAGTCTTTGCAAGACCCCACTGGATTTTCTAATGTCGGTTATCGATGTGTTGCTACACATCATGGTATATAGTAGTATGTACTTTCAAAATGCGTGACAGATTGAACTTTGAACCCTTCCAGTGGGGTAATTAATTAGTGGAACGTGAAATTTGGAAATTTGTAGACGAATTCCGAATTCAGACCTTGCTTTTGACATCTCTAAGTTTTGGGAGGATTTCGAGACCAAATCCATCTGCTTGACCTCGGGCCACGTTACCTGTACACACATGCACGTGTTTCACATGTAAATATAAACAAGCATCCTTATCCAGATACGAGTAGGTAGGTAGCCTACTAGTATAATATACTTGCCGCCATTCATGTAATTTCCCAACGTCAAAACCAAACCGAGAACTTTTTGTACTTTATCTCCTTTCAGAATCTGCAATATGCACATTTTTAAAATTCTATTTCAGTGCAGATCGCGCAAATTGAATTCAAGTAGGCAGTGTTGTTTTTTTTTTAAGTCGTCTGCCTGGACTTTTTTAAGTCAATAGGCTTAAGTAACCTAAATGAAACCAAATTCCTGGGAAAATTAATGAATTCAGAAAAATAAACTAATAGGTAACCAAATAGGGACTGTTGCAATTATGACAATATATTTTCAACTATACATGTAGCATTGCATTAAATACATTGTTGCAATTAAAAAAAAGACTGAATTACATTGTATAACGGCAAGGGCCTTTCTGATGCTGTTAATTGACTGGTGAAAAAATAATCACTGCTTAACTTGAAACTAAAAAAATGGTAATCACCTGGCAAGTGAGATTCAAATTATCCACTTTGCTCTCAATATTAGCGACAGTTTCTAAGAAAGTCGACTGAAATGTGAGGCACGAAACCCTTTCTGAGAAATTGGGGATATGCGAGATTTCGAAGAGAAATCTGAAATGTAAATGAACATTTTCCCCACTTTGGTCTCCTATCAGTTTTATAGGCATGTACTGAGTCATTGCAATAATATGGCGTTCACGTGCATGCTGCTTATTATTATACATATGTATGTGTTTATGTACACAAGGCAAGAAATGTATACACACTGTTCCGGTTTATCGAGAGGCACTTGAGGATTTTTTTCCACGTGTTCTTTGATCATGGCCAACTCCTCTTCACTTGGTCTCTGCGTGCGCATCAAATTAGTACATAATTAGCGCATTGTCCCTCCATTTGTTTATTAGAGTTTGTTTGTTTTTTTTTTTTTGGGGGGGGGGGGTGTACATAGTGTCGGTTTGAAACATTTTTTCCCTAAGCGGCATGGTATTGTGGGAGGTGAAAGGTTACGCCATTGCGGCGCCAGACCAAGGTGCTCGTAGGTGGCGCTCGCGTTCACCTCCCATTGGTCAAGCCGCGATCCGTGACCGACCAGATCACGTGACGTCGGTTGCCGTGATTTATTGGGCGCCGTCAGACTCGAAGAATGAAAATTCCTGCTCAGAAATTGGTCTTTTTCATAACATGCTAATCGAGCACCGTCTTTTCGCTTCAATTATTTATTACCACTTGGCTAACAAATACCCAGAGTGATCCAAAAAGAATTATCCCATTTCAAAGCTGTATTTCTCAGCATCCGTGATTCATAGGCAAATGAGTGACGCACCAGTTGACAGAGGAGGTTCTGTAGTATACAGGGTGATTCAAATTGTCCATGCCATCGACGAATGCTTCTCGATAAAGTTTTACATTGAACTCTCTTGCGAACGCACACTGCGCTCTTATAACCGAATGCATTTCAGAAAACTGAATAACACACATATTTTTTTTTGTTGCATGAAAGGACGTCATTGTAATATAATAGCCCCTCGGTGCCACCTGTTGGTTTGAATAAAAACTACAGAACTTTCTCTTTCAACTGCGGTATATCACTCAGTTTTCTATGAATCACGGATGCAGAGAACTACAGCTTTGAAACTGTGTAACTCTTTTTTGAATCACCCTGTATAGTACCCAGTAGGTAGTAGTACTACCTAGCTTTCCATACGACGAAAATGCATTAATTACGCTACTGTATACATGCACCTATACACGTAAAACGCCTACGCTCTACATTTCGTATGCATTCCAGTGTTGCTAGTTTTTCATAATTTTCCAATTTAACAATTCCTCGCTTTCTTTATTCGGGACAACTATTTCCCCTGTCATGATAATAGTATTATAGAGAAGTCTGGCCATTTTACAGAATTGTAGCCTATTGCAGTTTTCCAAGCAAGCAAAGATCCTGTTCAGTGCAGTATATAAACTCCGAAATTTGTTGAATTGACGTACCGAGTGAACATAAATCTGGTTCGATTTGTAATGCACATGGCGATAAAGTCCTTTGCCCCCCTCCCCACTCCACAAAAAACTACATTAACACATATTAAAGGAGAAATGCAGAGGTTTTTGACATCTAAATTAAAGTGAGTATTTCATTAAGTTTAGGTATAAAATGCATCCAGCTTCAATATATTGTTTTTTCCCTGGATAAGCTGAAAAGGCTGTATTTTGAACATTGATGGCAAGCATAGCGTCCATCCTGTTTTCGTATGGGTGGAAACATTCTTCGCATTGTGACGTAACAATGTGAAAGTATAGGTAACTAACTGTAGTCATATGTGCAATAAGAACACAACCAAAATGTAGCCACCTTCAGGAACTAATAAGCAATACCAAAACGCTGTGTTCAACCAGTATAATTAGTTGTTAGGATTTCTTTATGGGGAAAAAGAAATTACTTCGGCTGGACCTGATGTTACATCAGCAATTTAATTATCTACAATTTGACGTATCACTTATCATGAAGTGAAAACCTCTGCATTTCTCCTTTAAAATCCGAGTACACAATGACAGTAAGTCAGGGGTGTTCTATCCAGTCATATTATAATTCCCTTCAAGATTATCCCAAACCTAACTTTGCAAATACAGTTCCTAGAGCAATAATTGAAATTAGTACGTTAAAGAGGGCATTTAAATTAGTACCGCAGAGCAACTTTTATTTGAAACGGAACACAGGAGAGAAGTGGCAACAAATTTATTAGTTTTGCCAATTTAGCATGCGACATGTATTGCAGGGAATATGACTAATGACCAATTATATGGTTGTTTCCATCGGTCATCACTAATAAATCACTAATTAAATATTATAGCCTTACAATCCTGTACAATTCAGTTTCGAGTTCCAAAGTTGGATCACGAATAGCCTTGAAGGAAAGGTCCAGCGAAATGTTAAGTTTTTTGAATTAAAAAAAGAAACCGAAAACTGTAAAAGACAGGCGGATGTTGTTAATTAAATGGTTGTAAAGGACCAACTGTTTACTAAAGTTGATTATTTTTTTAACCTATTACAGCTCTATTAATTTTCTATTTGTTTCAAGTAGTGTAGTATAACCATTTTCATATGAAATTTGTGTTGTTGAATCACAACTGGAATTAAGCAAGACTCATTTGTAAAGTTTTAATGAAGGGGAATTTAAGCGGGAATAAAACTTCCACTAACAAATTACCATTCGTTATTGATATAGGCCTATGTATACACGTATATTGACAGCCAGAGAAATTAAAACTTTAAAGCAAATATGTATCCTGAAATTTGTATTTTTATTTTGCCGAATCACGAAGGCTGAATGTTTATTTCCAGTTTTCATCACAACTTCAAGCAGTGTTTTCTTTCAGCTCACCTGTCATTTCGTTTCAAGTACAAGTAGGCTATATACAGTATACTTTCAAACGATGTTAAATTTAGTCTAGGCTTATTTTTTCCCCCACTTATCAATTCTATCACGTTTCCACTTAACGCGTTTTTCTGCAATAAGAGTGTACATATAGGCTATGCATTATAATTCAATTATCTGACAATAAGGCAATACATACTGCACACACACAGACCACTAATATTCTCGAAACAAATCTGTTTCATTACTAAGTAGGCCTACGTCTTCATATTATTGTATCCAACTTTGACAGATGAATTGCTCTCTCTAACTTCAAGGCGGTTCCGGTTCACTTGCTTGCTGTTTTTAAATTCAAACCTTGCCATCTCTTAATTTATTCATTATTAATGAGCCCATTACGCATAGTAATCGCAATTAACTACACGGTATTCAACATGTTTCCCCACCCCCTAGTGGCACAAAGATGCAAACATCATTCATTGACTCTTTCGCGGTTACTCGGTATTATATGAATGAAAAGTTCGCCAAAAGCAAACTTCCTGTTGGCCGCCAAAAACGCCTTTTCCTCAGCACTGTGATAGATTGGGTCTACGGTCACGTGATGAGGGTGTGAGTGGGTTGCAGCAGGGGTTTTACGAAAAGTACACAGCAAAAAAAAGTATAGTAAGAAGAAGAAAAAATGTCCGAAGGCGTGGGTGTCGCGTTCGCGCAATTCAACCGGATTAAAAGTAAAGTGGACTTGCTTTTTGAAACTTTTTTCTTTTTTGTTTTTGTTCTATTCTACTGCCCCCCCCCTCTCTCTCCCTCCTCCTCCTCTCTAAAGTCGCATCATTCGGGCCTTCTTTGGAGTCGCACCCTCTTAAAAAGCCTAGCTAGCTGAACCTGGCTGATAATGTATACCGTATTGGCCGACCTCCATTCGCACAGAGCATTTTGGGTGAACGATCTCCAGACAAAATGAAACCCGTCCGCCCGCGCTTAGTTACCACTTGCAGCCGATACGCGGCGCCACTAACGTAGTACTATATACGTATGGGAGCATTCGTAAAGAAGCTTCCCCAACAAGGGGGTGGGGGGTATCGGTGACCTGTTACTTATAATTATGACATGGGGTGGGAACGCATACGACTCCTGAATAAATGATAAATGGAAAGACGGGGGAGCATGAATTATAGATGTCACATTTTATGCAGTTGCTACTTAAAAATCTAAGCGATTGGGGACATGGGTTTATAGGAACTCTAAGTCTTCTTTTTGTGCAGGGAATATACCCTGTCAATTGGTCCAACGAATTCGGTAACACCCTTATACAGTACTTTCAAAGTACACACTCGAACCTCAATAATCTGGACCCTCTGTAACCTGGAACTCTCCTTATTCCGGACAATTTTCCGTGGCCGGAACAAGGCCCATTGAATTTACGAGTACAATCTGGTCCCGCACACTTGTAGCACCTCCACAATCTGGACACACATCTTAATACTCACCTATACCAGCAATGCACGTGGGGGTGCATGTGTGGATTAATGAAATTCACAAGATTGGTATATCTGTTGGGTCATAACCACTATACACTGTGGTTTAGTTTTTTTAATGCATGTACAGACTTATTGCAGATTCCAAAATTCTACTTTCACTGAAATTCACAGGTATTGTGAAGCTGTCTATGTAAATTCAATCCAATGTTACATTTCATTAAACTGTAGTAGTTATACGCAAATATAACCTAAATTACAGTAGAATTCGCGTATTAGCAATTTGTTTAATGGGCGTCTGGATTATAAGTAGAGGCTCGAGTGTACATGTACATTTTTAAAAAGAATACCCCTCTATACAGTATATATTAAAATAAATATCATTATGTATCTTGACTTGTAAAGAAAAAGGTATTATCGTTTGGTGCAAACATATCTTGCGTTTTTAGCCGCTAAAATCGCGAATTTGCTGTAGCAGTTGGATAGGAACATTTATACCCATTTACAATCAATTTAATGAGCTTATTTTTTGTCCGGATATGGGAGGATCCGGATAAGGGAGTTTTTACTGTACTCTTACTAAAGGTTCCTTTGTGAGCATGGCCATGAAAACAGAAATTAAATCGCACACTTAGTTGAAATGTCAAAATCACATGAACTCCATTCCAGAACTTTGCTGCATTGCATCCCATGACATCCAAAACCATGCCAGGAAGCCAAATACAACAGAACTGCATGCAAAGTAAAATATTTTAAAATGTCTTTCTATTAGTGAATGAATTGCTTCATGAAAACAAAAAGTATCTGCATCATTCACTTTCTGCAACACAAACCAAATACTGTACATGCTTGCGCTCGTGTGATGAGGCTTTTTCTCACATTGTTATATGTACTGATGTATAAATTGTTTGCATCTGTAGTTTCTTATATAGGTTACTCTAAATCTATCCCCAAATCTGCAATTCTACCACGTTGATTACTGATAGCAAGAACCTTGCCTAATTCTGCATGGTATAAGAAGCACAGTCTGCACAATACTATAGTACATCCTTCTACAAAATCCTGCATGTTTGCTTGGGTTAGTTTTTTATATAACCGTTCCAACTTTATCTTTCATTTGCGCTTAGTAAAAACATTGCTCCTCGTGGAAGAATTAGATTGAAATGTATGATAGCTTAAATACGCATGCCTAGACCAACTGCTTTTTTTTGTTTCAATATTAAGAATCAACGCTTATCAAGGTCTTGATGCGTCACACAAAAGCTATCTGCAATAAATCTCGCTTAAAAGCATACATCAAAAAAAAAATGTGCCATTTATTCGTTATAGCCAAGGTTGATTTTGCTTATAAATCCACGTTTTGTGCATGCAGCAATTGCAGTGTTACGATATATTTCATTTCTATTGCGTGGGTGCATAAAAAGTA